>JAATLQ010037038.1:0-46564 GCA_013421005.1 Heliconius erato x Heliconius himera | reverse complement strand
AAAAAAAAAAAAAAAAAAAAAAAAAAAAAAAAAAAAAAAAAAAAAAAAAAAAAAAAAAAAAAAAAAAAAAAAAAAAAAATATTTAATTGAACACATGTTCCGTGGGTTTTTTTTAGAATTCACCCCTAAGGGTGCAAATAAGCGGGCGAAGCTTAATCCTTGTTTGAAATTTTTATACGCTTGTTACAACTTATTTGTGTTGTTAGTATCTCTGTAGGGAGATTTTTACAAATTTCCGCTACCCAAAGATAATTACTAAGAATTATCGTTTGGCAAGAGAGGATACTATTTTTTTAATATTTTCTCCCTCGACGCCACTCACAACACAGATTTCAAATATTTCACAGTGGAGTATTTGATATTCTACAGTTAGATATTTGTTGTTTAAGATTAATTATTCCAGTTTGCGTTTTACTATGCCTCTAATCATATTTATATCTGTATTCAGAATTTTGTATTCATATTTTTAATATAAAAAATATCACGTTTTTAATCTTATGTTTTAGTACATGGAATAGAAAGTTTAAAATAGAAAATTCAATATTTAAATAATTTATTTTAATCCTTTCACTTTTTAGTCCGCCACCGAAAACTTAACATTTCTAAAATATCGAGGGCCGAATAGTATATTATAATTTATATTGTATGTTTAATATACTTATACTTTTAATTATAAAAATATAAATAAGTACGTATATAATTAAAAAATAATTTAATACAATACTAAACGTTTTACAATTCATAAAATAAACATAAATCGTATAAATTCAAAGTTACAAAGAATAGTTGTAGAGCAAGCTCTCGATACGAGCTACAGTACGAAATGTTGACAATTGCTATTCTGATATTCATTGTCCAACAGTCGTGGCTTATTGAAACTAGTTTGCAGGTGGCTTTTGAAAACGTTATACAATAAAGGATATTTGAGGCTATTATTAGATTATTTAAAAAATGTATCTAAGCAGTGTGATAATAAGGAAAAAAAAGTACCTGTTGATTTTCATGTATTGAATTCAACACGCAATATCTCTTAAACTGGACATGAAGTTGGGAACGGAGTATCTAACTAAGCTTTTCTTCTCTTACTCTCCTATATATAGGATACAGTTAACAAAGATAAAGTTATATTTATTTTTCATCTTTCTTGTCTATATATTTAGAAATTTAAAACGTCATATTAGGTTAAATCAAACTGTAAAAATTTAATATTATAAATGTATTTCCAAATCGAACCCACAACTGTCATAAATGTTCACTTTCTCAAAACACTAAGATCAATACTTATTTAGAAAACGTATAAAAATTTGAATGTGTAAAAGTTTGAACGGTTTACGTTTTTTAAATGAGTATTTTTCTTTTCTAAGTGTGGAATAACTTCAAAAAATGTTAAAAACGCTAAGATTAATTAGATAATGTTTGTTTTTATATGTTTGTACTTCGTTATCCGTCATCATCTGACACATGGCAGGGACAGCTGAATTTCAATAAAAGCAGAAAAATAGACGACATCGGCCATCGAGTAAAACGCTGTGCGAGCGAAAATTAAACGAATTTTAAATCACGTGAAAAACAGATACATATAGAATTTCCATTAAGTTAGTAGCGTTTACAAAAGAGCGATGTGAAATAACATTTTTTCCTACCAAAACCTAAATTATTATTCTTTATAAATTGTATTCCTTTTAAATGAAGCATATGAAGAAAATTAACTTTCTAAGAACAAAATAGTCAATAACTTACTAGAACAAATTTAAATTTTAAATTTTAAAATGAAAATCATTTCATAGTCTATTATCATCACATTTTAGATGTGTCGCGTATTTTGTAACAGAATCCAATTCCTCCAAGTATCTAACTAGCTTAAGCAAATGTGTTTTTTTTTAATATAGACATTTACCACAGTGGCCATCGCGTCGATAGTCATGATTCTAATATCATGTACAACTCAGGTCCGACCAGACTTTAAACTCAGCGGCTGTGGGAGTTCTTTTTAAGAGAATCAAGTATTTTCATTTTCTTTATCACTCTGGTAAAAAGACAAATGGCGTTAAATTAAAGAGTGTCAAGCTACAAAAAATGTGTACAGGATATAGTTACAATATAAAAGATAGATAATAATTATAAAACGTGTGTAATAGTATTATTCACATTACGATGAGAGAAAATATTATATAGAAAAATATCCACTACTCTTTCTGTTAATTACAGCAGTTTAATTGAATTATGGAAATTTGAACATGACTTCGGTCGGAGCGGGAGCATAAATTCGATGACTCTTGTTTCTTGTTAATTTACGAGGTCAGAGACCCGTCTATTGTGTAAAGCAAACACTATGGGGCTATGTTATCGAAATGGAGGTCGAATTAATACTTGTAATGTTACGTAAAACGCTTGTTAACAGATTATTTGATAAAAGGTTAATTAATCATAAGTCAAGCAAGTTCTTAAGCTTAAAATAAATGAATTTTATTTTATATCAACGTTCCCATAACAATTTCAAGATCAAGTAAGTACATATTTACTTTTTAGAAAAGGTATGAAAAAGTAAGAGTGGTGGTAGTGGTAAGGTATTTGAATTACCTATAATTAAATTTCTTAGCTATATTACTCAAATGCTATCATATATATCTCTAGTGGAATACTAACCAGTGTACAAGAGGTATGCAAAAAATGCTATGTTACAAATATGCAATATGCAATATGCATTTATTTTCTGTTTTTTTAGCTTTAATAGATTAATTTCGTAAATAAGATTTTTAGTTATTAAATTAGGTATTTTATTAAGTTTATCTGACTTACGATACGAATAAATTATACTAAGGAGCAACTCTAGTACCTATGTACCTACTATACAAAGAGGACATTTTATAACATTCTATCTTTATTTTTTGTATATGACATGAGATGGAGTTTGAATGGTAAATATACGTAAAAAATTTAGTTTTAATACGATTCTCTCCAGTTATGACCCAACTTCTTTTTTCGTTCTTGTAGTATAATGAAAATGATTAAATGTAAAAAAATCATTATAAATGTTATATACAAAGAGCCTTTATATTTCCGCCCTGTAAAAACAACATCCATTGTTATTTTCTAATTTCACCAACAGAGTTGTTTTTAGATCTCTATAAAGGGAAATAACTCTGTAATACGCAACAGTAAATAAAGCATGTAATATTTTTCTCAAAAAGGGTTTTTTGGCTGAATTGTCGAATTATAATGGGGTTTTCTTTGTTGTAAAAATTACTTTTGCATAAATGGATAATTTTGTATGATTTTTGGTTCGTAATAATTGCTTATAAGTAAAAAGATCATTTATGTTTTAATGCTTATATAATTTGTAAGAATGTTGTTAAGCTTTAGCTATTTTAAATGTACAAAAGGATGAAAGCAAAATATTTATTTGATAACGCAGTACTTATCAAAATCAGTTTCTTAGTATCACAGCAAATATGCTTGAGAACAACAAGCCAAGTCTGTTTTCTACCTAAGATTCTCTTTCGAAAACGAACCTCTACCAGCTTTATAATGGGAATCTTAAAAAAAATAGAATTTAAATTAGACTCTGTAACTAGTTTTTAGCGCAAAAAAGTACCTGTTACTTTCACAAAAAACTCACAAAACAAATGTTTCTTCTTTCTAATAAGTTTAGGATCCATCATATTTTTGAATATTTTGTTGTAAATTAGTTCCAGTATCGGTATTTATTGAAGTAATTTTACCTTGTGAAAAACACAACACTATATGGATTAAATACACTATATGTTTATGAATATTAAGCGAAATTTGTAGAACGTTTCAATCTTATAGTGACAGTGTCTTAAGAAAATATCAAGTATCATTATCTCAGACATAATTATATTTCTAATGGTGAAACCTGAAATATCACACAGTCATGAATGCGCAGTACTTACCATGTTGTCGTTGAATAATTAGAACCATAAGTCGGCGAGCATTATTTAATATGAACGTGTTGTGAATATAATATACGATTTTAGGAGGACATACATATTTAAAGTCACTGGCCTCTCTCGTGGTGTAGTGGCACAAAGTGTGACCGACTGGTTGTGGGTTCGATCCCCACTCAAGGAGATGAAATGTTTACTTCAATTTATATTTCCATTTCTTCGCTCTGCTGTGTGCGGGATACAGCGTGAAGCGGATAAATAAATAAAATACATATTTATATAGTATACATAAGTGCAATCGTATATAGGTACGTTCTATATAAATTAATTTTTAAAAACAATAATGTAGCCTTTTCGTTTTGGAAATATTGTGAGGGAGTTACTAAAGGAATGCTTACGTCATAGCACCTATACAGTGTCTAAAACTATAGTGACTAAAAAAAGTTTTGATAATATAAAAATAATTCATTTTATTTCTTGTTGAGTTCGATTATTTATATTAGAGGTAATAAAAGCGAAATTCGCGGATTTGCAGTAGTTCGTAGTCACGGGTAGACTGAGTTGGCATTCGTCTATCAGTTGACATAATTATTATATCGAACTACCGCCAACGATTTCTTAATTTCCTCGCGTACTGCTCTGGATTCCTGCAGAATCAGCTGACTGTATCTTGCCTTCTGATATGGTGGGTTTGAGACTTCAAAGATTTTATGAGTGGGTCCCAGGTGGTAGAATGCTTCCAGCCGTCCTCTCGAAATTAGGATGTTTTTGTATTTAAATACCCTCGCGATTCATTCTGGGAATATATCTGTTATCCTTAGCGAGGATTTGGGGTTTATTAATCCTTATGTAATGGTTAGGTTCATCCGTAGTAAACTCGCACACAGCTGACTTTGATACATGTCCATTCTTGATATCGGCGATGTGTTCCTTCACCCTAACATCGAAGCCACAGTCACAATCTAGTTTGTATACACCTGCGCACTGTAAAGGAATATTACTCTACACTAGTCTCAAGAATTGGCTCACTTTCTTGTTAGGCTTGAATATAGTTTTTATGGAAGCTCTTCTTAAGATGTAGCCAATCTTGTCTGTAACCCTGTTCACATATGTAAGAAGTAACGGCTGTCTCTCTACTGTAGGTTTTTTGTTCGTCTTTTGACAACGCTGGTGGAGAACTGGCAGTTTGTTCTTTTAAAGGGAATTCTTCACCTGGCGAAGCCCGTCCCTTAGGTGTTCAGCACCCAAATATACGCGATTAATCCGGTTAAAATAGTTTCATTTAAAATGTGTAATAAGCGTGAAAACTAGAACTTATTAATAGTAGTTTTATTTTCCATTTACTACAGCAGCCCTTCGACAGTGCTACTCACACATAACATTCTTGATTTTATCCACAGCAAGCCACAACAAGCTTATACAACTATAAGTAACAGCAGAGTTCAAACATGACTACTTAGTTTCCTTCGCAAGTGCATTTCAAAGTTTAGCTAATGAGTGAGACTTGAGTTTATTATTTTATCCTCTTTGAAATAATACATTTATTTAGTTTTTTGAAATATTGTTTTAGAATAAATAAATAAAAAATCTATTCATCTATAAAGTATGTGTGAGGCCAGTCGTGGCGAAGGAGCACAAGCGTGTGACTGTAAACGCGACAGGTTGTGGTTTCGATTCCCATTCAAAGAAATAAAATATTTAATATTTCCATATCCTAGCTTTGGTAACGAGGCAATGCGTGCAGCCTTAAGTTCCACCACTCAAAACATCATACCTATAGAATTCAGCGGAAAGTGGGGAATTGAAGTGTTTTAATGGCAACAGAGTGCCTTTACACTTGGTTTCCATGGTCCCTCTGCCTCTCCTCCTCCTCGCTCCTATGTCCGGGATGTAGCGTAAAGCTAAAAATTTAATTTATTTAATCATGAATACTACCGTGAGACTCGAGCCTAGGCTTGTGGCCGTAAATAGAGCATTGAATTATTTTTAATTTACATTTTCTCGAAAAATATACGTTAAATTACATGCTATAAAAGCCGAAGATTATCTTCATTTGTTACAAGTTCATTTGAAATACTTTTGCTCGTAGGTTTCCATAAACATATTAAATAAAAATCGATGAAATATCACCTTACAATCTTCCATAATTTTTTGTCACAAAATGCCTTATTGTCATTTATTTATAAGAGATGGTGTTGCGAAGTTTTTTTAAAACTAACAAAATTGAATATATTTGCCATACAACGTACTGACATATAATTATCCATTTTTGCAGAGCACACGCATAAAGCAATTTGATGGTGTTCCTTATTATTGTTATTTCGCTAACTAAGAATTATACTGTAATGTTATATAGCCTATAGCCTATATATTATTATATAGCTTCCATATAAAACCAAAAGGAAGTAAGTAAATCCATAGATCTTAGCATTTAAGCAAACATAGAAACAAACCATCTACTCAAAAGCAAGCTTTTACATTTTCGCGACAGATCACAGCATCACACATATATTTCCTACTTCTACAGCTAATGTGCGAATCGTGTTAGACTGAGTTATCTCGATGTTCTCTTTAGCATTTTTATTCTTCTCAGTCGGGACAGCATGAGATTGCGAAGCATATTACTTTGGGGACATGTGGAATTCGTAATTTATTCTCTGAACGTTCAAACGACATAATTAAAGATTATTTTCTACAGTATCTTTTTTAAGTCTTAAATTGTTTAGGCGGTGAAATATCAGTCAATTATAGCTATGAAAAGCGATATGAGATAAATTAAAGTTTAGCGTACGTAGCCTAGCGCACTTAAGGAAAGAAGTGATTCACTCGAAGAAAACAGAATTATTATCAGTAGCCCGTTATAGTAAAACTAAGTGCGACTGTCAGTTTCGCCACTCAGCAGATAGAGTCAGGATAAAGCAGCAAGGAAATCGATTGCAAGCGAAATAACTGTATCTTAGATAATAATAATAATGAATACCTAAGACTACACAGGAATAAATTTCTTCATAATATTATAAAAGAAGTTTAATTCGTTTGTTATTAATATCATTTTGGTTACGTATTTTGATAAGAAAATTAATTAATTATTATGTAATAAATTATGAAATACAATAAATGCAAATAAAGAAGGCTTATAATTAATAAAGTATTAAAATTAAGATAAGGCGTTTTAATTAGAAGATGTTCTTTGTTTACCGAAGGTTATATTCAGATCAAGTTTTCAGTAAAATTTTGAAGTCTTGTAATTTTAGGTGAAAAATATTATACATTATATCGTTCATTATTACATTTAATTACTTAACACATTATTACATAATACATATTATAAACAAGCGCGAGGCTCAGGCTCTCCCACCGAGGGTTCCATAGAAAAATTGGAGGTCTCGATATTTTTCTGAAATTCAGCTTAGCCAGAGCCTTTTCATTTGATACCTCACTTGATCTAGTGGCTTTAATACCAAATTTTTTAAGGCTATTATTTTATAAGACTTAACCACAAATGTATAGTTTTCGGACCTTTTCTTGAACTAGTACATCTTGTAGATGCTAGCTATTGTAGTGAATATTATCTTTTATAAAATTAACTAATAATAATACACACAAATACTACACTATATTCTATTTGCAAATTTATATGAAACTAAACTGTTAATATTTATTTTTATTAGAATCATCCACACGCAGTGCACTCGCATAGTAAACTTGTTTTTGAGTTTTTTTTGCTAGGTATTTTTTGCTGTGCGTGACGTAGCCTGCTTGCTAGCTACGTGTAAAGAGTCGGCTACTATCGCTTGCGACGTTCACTTGTTTAAATATTGTGCTAATACGTATCTGTTTCGCTTATCTATTTCTTTTAGTATTTCTTTAAATGTCTTTCTTTCCTTCTGTGAGTGTGTAAAATTATTCTCTTTGTATATCTTCTTAAGTGTTTAATAAATTTGGACAATTATTCCACAAAATTTTGGAAATTTAATTTCACTTCGTAATTAAAAATATAAAATATTATAAAATAGCGTAAATCACAAAAACCGCTATACTGTCATTGCTTGTCAATTTTATGATTCCTGGTCAACTGGAAGTACCCTATCAATTTTGATTCCCTTTATAGTGTCCATAATATATACAATGTCGAATTGTTAGCACCACTTTAAATGAAACCACAGTTTTAACTACTCTATAAAAGGTTGATACAATATTTTTTTCCCAAAAATGAAAAAGTGATTTATTCAAACAAAATAAATAATTAAATTATTGTTGTAATATAAAACGCCATTTGTCCAGGATGACGCACGCACACATAACACGAGTCGTAGGTATTGGCGGCAAAGTTCAAAGTTGCTTAACCTATGTGTTTACGTTATAGGTATCTATGCGTAACTGCGTCACACGAAATACAGATATGGATAAACATCGTAAAATTAAAAAATTCCTACGTCTAAGCTGTTAGCGAAGTATCTTGATTAATTTTTTTAGGTAAGGGTTAAAAATATTTTACCCTATAATATGCTGTCCCCGTAAAAGGAGCGCTGACTCTTCCACCCTGTATAAGCGGCCATATCTTTTTTCAAAATAAATATAGAAATATGTTTTTTATTAGAAAATCATCGGGCTATAGATCTGAGTATATACTCACTATACAAAATAATGAAAATGTAAAGACTTCATCAAACCCCTCTTTGTTGTTACAATAAAATACGCAAAGTACACATAATTAAAAAAAGAAACAAACAATAAAGTTGTTATTAAATTATTACAAAACAAAAAATGGGAGTCAAAAGAACCAAATAAAATCAATTAGCGGCAGTCATGGAGCGACATCGGAGGTATTGGTGTGTATTGACAACTGGCGTTTCGCCAACCAACCATTCTTCGAGCTTAACAACTATTCCATTACGCTTGTAGATTTGCATGAATTGGACTCATACAATATGTATGTAGATTAATGAATGGTACATAAAGTACGTAGTAATTATCATTTTTTTAGCTTCACAATATATCCCACACAACAGGGTAGGCTGAGAGATCTTGGGTACCTAGTTTAAAGACAACCAGATGGATTAAAAGTTTCATTTCATCAATGTTCTATAAATACAAATAAAATAATTTACAAAAGATTTTTTTTTCATTCATAATTCAAAATACTTAAATATTATAGTACTGGTATTTTTTTTCTTAACTTTTCATCATTTTGGTGAGCATACTTCAAATAGACCTAAGAGACAAAACTATTTTGAAATATTTTTTTAGAAACATAAAAAATTTAACCTAGCGGGACTTGAACCCGCGCCCCTTGAAAATCTTCAAAGCGCTCTGACTAGCCTATATTTTCAAATGATAATTATAATATATACTAAAAAAAAAAAGAAATGAAATCAGTTTCACGCTGTATCCCGCACACAACAGGGTGAACAGAGGGAACCTAGTATAAAGACACTGCGCTTCCCATTTTTCGCCGAGTTCTGGAGGCATTGCGTGTTGAGTGGCGGAACTCAACGCCACGCTTTGCCTCCACACCAAAGCGAAGAAATGAAAATATAAATGTTTCATTTCCTAGAGTGAGGGTCGAAACCACAACCAGTCGATTTTACAGTCACACTTTGTGCCCCTGCGCCACGACTAGCTTCAGCACATTATCTCATTTAAACCAAGATAGATTTTTTTTTAATATATATAAAAAAAACTGTAATATATAAGTAAAAATCGTTTTGTAACTTTATCCCATCTCAAAAAGGAGTCACAAAAGCTTTTAACAATTTAATATTTTTGTAACAATGACAAATAACAATATCACCGGAGTATTCCGTGATATTGTAACACCTGATGCATGAATCGTGTAACACTTAGCTATTATATCTCTGAATTTTCTGCATTGCCATTCTTTTACATTAGACTAATATCAGGAGGGACTATATATAGGGGATATTTTAAAATTATTAATTTTGAATATAAATTTTAATATAAAATATATTTTACTTATTATCTTTTGGTAGTTCATTGATCTACAAAAATAAAAGTATATGTACGTACAGCCCTAATTTATTTATGGAAATAATTGTATTCAAAGTAAGTCTCTACTATTAAATTCATTAAATATATAAAAAAAATACTTTCATCTTCGCTCTTCACTTAGCTTAATTTGTTTTCAAAGAAATCTAAACTCTTACCTATATAATAAACCTATGTACTAATATACCGCCTTTTATAAGATACAATAGAAAAACATTTCATTAACATTAAATATTAAGTAATATTTTTATATAAAACTATCACGGCGCTGCATCTTTTTATAAACGTTGGAATAAGATAAATCGCGGTATTAAGTTCCGCCATTATATACTTTTTGGGTTAAATTTAGCCGGAAGCCGATAATAGAGTGTCCTGACACTAAGTTCTTTTTGCTACTTTTTTCTAAAACTGATCATTTTGACACTTTGTATGATATAAAATATTTTGTGGTGGATATTTTTATATGCAAACTAGAGGGCGCGCGCGGTTTCGCCCGCTTATTAGGAGTGAATTCTAAAAGAACCACGAAACACGTGTTCATTAAAATATTTTTAACTGTCTAAATTTTAATTTTTATAAAAATCAGTGGCAATTTAAAGATTTTTCCATATAAACTTTCAACCCCTTATGATTGAAACCTAAGAGGGTGAATTCTTAAAAACCATGAAACACGTGTTCAATGAAATATTTTTAAGATTCTGAATTTCAAATTTTATAAAAATCGGTACAGATTAAACATTTTTTCCATACAAACTTTCAACCCCTATTTCATCCCTTTAGGGTTAAAATTTTTCAAATTCCCTTCTTAGTGGATGTCCAGAATATGAAAATAAACATCTGCCCAAATTTCACGTTTCTACCATCAGCGGTTACGGCTCTGCGTGCGTCTTACCTCAGTCAGTCAGCACAAGTCCTTTTATATATATAGATGTTATTTAATCTAAGGATATTGCGAGTACATGATACTTATAATGTACTTTTCCAAAGTAATTAAACGCATTAATAAAATTTAATTGACCTAACGATGGCATGACATTTATTTTTCTTAATTTTTTAAATTTTATATAAATAAATAACATGACTATAAGGTAAATAAAAACTGGTTGCCTTATTTGCCAAATAAGTTATTTTATCAAACTTGTCAACATATTATTGAAGTCGGTCCGGTTAACTTTTTGGAATCGAGTAAAGATCAAGAAAGTTAAGTTTTAACTCCAGTTTTATAAAGTTCCTTTTATGAAATATCAGCCCATATCTAACGTATATATTTATTAGTTTTATATTTGTAGGTTTATAGGCAGGTATATACGTATATAAGGGTAGTCTAAAGCAGCTAACACGTCCGATCGAAACTCGACGAGGATAATATTTGTGAGAGCGACCAAGCAAATGTAATTAGACACTGTCGTGTGCCACAATTCGGCCGAGATTCTGTATACACTTTACAACTTGAGTTGTCTGCAGTATAAACTTGAAAGACGATAAAGACTATATATATGAACGTAGTTCCCCACGGCGGGAATTAGTTTTTGTATGTTTGTATTTATTGCTATTTTGATTCAGTGGTACAGCGTCTGCGTAAACGCAACAGTTGTGGGTTCGATTCCCATTCGGAAGAAGGAATGATTTAAAGATAGATCAATCACGTATGCGTCGATCTGTGTATGAGAAAAACATTTAAAAAAAAATATACTTTTCCCTTTTTTAGCCATTGCCACTCGAGTGACGTGATTTTGATAAATTATTTGCTTACGCTGCTATTTAGAGTACTTTCAAAATGAAAGATTTTTATTGACGTTAACTTGTCGATATTTTGTTATTTCGTATTGTTTAAGGTTAAGCGCGGCGTTGAGTTCTGCCACTCAACACGCAATGTCTCCAGAATTCGGCAGAAAGTGGGGAACGGAGTGTCTTATCACTAGGTTTCCTCTGCCTACCTTGCAGTGGTAAGTGGTATTAACTCAGGGCTACATAAAATATACTACGAATTGTACTTAATTGAAGTTTTAATTTACCGTTCTTTGTGAACATTACGTGTATAATGTTAATCTGAATTTACAAAAAGAGATTATTGTTGTTTTCTTTTAGATAATGTTAAAATAACGTGATTAAGTGACTCTAGGTATTTTTTTGAACACGATATTTTAGTTGTATCCGTGTGAAATCACACAGCCATCGCCCACGACCTAATTACAATGTAAAATTATCAATATTATATGATTAAAAATATCTTAAATGTTAGATAATCTTCTTCATATTCTCTAAAATATTGCTACTCACATAAAAACTTTTCGTTTGTTATTAAAATTCAATTTTGGCAAAGATATTTAGTTTCCATTTTACTCTTTGTTGAAGGAATAAGGCAAAAACTGTAATTAAAAGAGCTGGATTTCGGCTTAGCCTTATGCTTTTAAAAAAAAAAACATTTTTTTTACTTGGCTTTATTAAGTTTCGTTTACGATCAGTTATTTTAACTGACAGCATATGGTTTGACGTTTTTACAATGATAGCATATGGTTGACGTTTTCCATTTCAAATTAAGTGACAGTGACTGCTAAAAAGTCTTGAATTCTATGTTGCAATGTTGTCTCTTTAAATGTTATTGTGGTTTTTTTATAAAATACATTTCATTTAGGTACACATATGCAAGCATGTTATTGGGTAAACGACGCCATTTTTCATATTTATCCAAATATTTTCTCTAAAATAGGAGGATAAAGGTTTCTAGAAAGATATAGATATTTTTAAATTCTTAATCTAGAAATTTTCACCGATAAAGACGCGAGGAGGAAAAGGGAACTATAATATACATGTATAATTACATTATAATGTACATATTCAATTATTGTAGCTTTTATTTTGATATTAAAATAATCATAAGAATCTGTATATTATAGTACTAGCGGCCCACTCGAGACTATACCCGCATACCACCTATAATACTTTTACTGTGCTGCATTTGCTAACAAATTGATACATTTAATCATGAACACTAACTGAGGCCAGTCGTGGCGCAGCGGCACAAAGTGTGACTGTAAAACCGACTGGATGTGGGTTCGATTCCTACTCGAGGAGATGAAATATTTCCATTTCTTCGCTCTGGTGTCGAGGACAAGCGCGACGTTGAGTTCTGCCACTCAACACGCAATGCCTCCATAATTCGGCAGAAAGTGGGGAACGGAGTGTCTTAACACTAGGTTCCCTCTGCCTACCCTGCAGTGTGCGGGATATAGCGTGAAGCTGATTACTAACTATACTCGATTCACGAAGGCATGACATAAAAGGTAAACATGTCAAAAAAAGGTTATTTTACATTACAGGTTTGATGGAGTTATTATATTAATGAAAAAATATATATTTTAAGTATTAATTCGCTAATAACACTATAAATAGCCATAAAATTTATTATAATATTATCTTATAATTGAAATAGAATACCAGTACAGCGGGGAGAATTTTTTTTTACAAAATTCTTATTATTTTCGATTATTTTTTTAATATCTTATTATTATCGAAATATAATTTAAATATTTATATTTTCAAATTTTATAAAATTGCACTCTGTATATATAGATAATAAAAAGAAGTTAAGTTAAAACAAACGAAAACGAAAAGTAGTAATTACTTAACAACAATAATAAAAATAAAGATTGTTTTCATATTTAAAACCGAGAATATTTTAACTTAAAATTTAAAAATGTTGGTATGCACTCGGTTTTTTTTATTTTCAATAATATTTTTTAAATATGTCATGTACACGTAAAAACACCTAAAAGTCAACTTCTTCTCAAACTTCAGACACATTTTAGTAGTATAAAAATAAATTATATCTCGTAATTAATATTTATATTAGAACACTAGCGGCCTGCTCGCGGCTTTGCCCGCTTGAATTACATGATTATTCATTTAAGAAATATAGATATTACAAACAGCTTTACTTATTAATTAATTGATTTGGATAATAGATACTCACGATATTATTTGTAAAATAACTTATCTAGCTCCTGTAGTTTTTAAATTAGTAACATTTATTATTAGTTAAATATATAATAGGTATACAGAATATACTATGTAGCACGTTTTTAGGCATTTTTATAAAATCTATAAAATAATCAACATTTTCGGTCAAGTTCAAGTCGTACTCATGTCCCGAGAGTTTAAAAGGAAGTTCAAAAGGATTACTAATAAAGTTGTCATTTTGTATCAAATTAAGTACAGATAAAAATTTGTAGCTAATGGTTTTTTTCTGTGACACAAATACAATAAGTATTCAATTTTTGAAAAATAATTTTGGAATTTTCCTTTATACGTGCCGTAAATTTTAACTTTTTAACAAATTTCGTAATTGTATATCAACGGGAAGTACCTTATAGTTATGATAGAAAATGCGACAAAAAACGAAGCATAAACCCTCATATTTCATCGTCATTTGATTGCGATGATTTAGAAGATAGATTTTTTGTGCTCTAAGGGAATATAGAATTGAGCATGGTATCTAACCTTTAACCGATCTTGTACAAAATAGTCTTGACAGACGGACAAATATCTTAAAAGAATTTTGAGGTATGTACCCTAAAATACCCTTGGCACATACATACATGCAACATACAGGTGCAATAGTGCAATGTCGGTACGTGTCGCTTGTAAGTTATAAAATAATACTGCGGGATATTTTTATAAACCGTGTCAGAGCATTTTTTTCTTGAGACATAATTTTTTAGAGGTTGCTCCCAAAAGTTAATTATTTTATACGTTTCTTAAAAAAATATTAATAACATAAACGAACGAAAGGACTGAAGAACCTATTCAAAATATTTCTTTGAATATTAAGTCATTCTTTATCACTGTATTAAATAATTACGAATTAAGCTAGACTGTTACGAAGGTAATCTTCACCAATAATTCAATTTAGTTTACTTTGTAGTTAGTACTATGAACAATTGTACTTTAAAAATACGTAAATTTATCAACAGTCAAATAAATAAGACGTTCTAAAGTCATTCTTTTGGACTTACTATTGAACTGTAACCATTCGAACATTGTTAGAAAAATACTACTATGTTTATGTTAAATTTATTATAAGTATAGATTACACTTACATGACGTAATTAACGTTTAGCAAATAATAACTCAACAATATGTTTTATGCGTTATCAACATTCATTATCATATGTAGTCAATAGATATCATTGCGTATGTTTCTTTTTTTTCAAACATAAATATCTTTAAAACTTTAAGTACATTATTTTTTGATAGAGTGTAGCGGTAACCTTTCCAAACTATATTTTTATAAAATTATGCACAGCGCCATCTATTTAACGTTACGTGTATGAAAGAGAGTATCAAGATTCGTTAGCACCTACTATTTTTGTCAATAGATAGCGTTACTTGTATCGATTTTTTACTATCTCAAATATTAACGTCTTGAAAACTTAAATACTTATATCTTTTGATAGAGTGAAGCGATAACAATGAAATAAACACTAAAACCTACCTTGATTTATTTGTAATTTTTATGTATAAAAGTTGCTTAAATTTATTGTGTACTTTTTACGTGATACGTGTTCACATAAACAGACAAACAGACAAACAGATAAACAGACAAACAGATAAACAGACAAAAATTCCAAAAATGTTGGAAATGGATTCTGTTAATTATTCTTAACACCCTGGCTAATTTTTTTTTAAATATTTTCAATGTACAGAAACGACTTTTCTACAGATTTATTATAAGTATAGATTATTGTTCTAATAAAAAATACAACAGTAGAAGCTTGGTTAAGCTGTAGTCACCATGTGATAAAAGAAGAGCAAAAGATGAAAAATAAAATTAATTTAATAGATAATATGGTTGACCGTTTCGTCATTAATGTTGGTGATAGTTAGTTCCTCAGAATTCTCCGAATTCTGATAAATAATTGAATAATAGATATATTAAGATTTATTATCCTAATAGTTAAGTAACTTTTAGTAAAACTTGTACATTTTCATTTTATTTTTTGCTATTCTTATTTTATACAAAGATATTTTATATATAACATTCAAGCACAACAAGCAATAATGCTATATATAAAAAACTCCACGTTAAATAAATTAAATATAAATAAAAAAATACAATAAAGTTTGAGAAACAGAATTTTTTTGTTTACATTTTTTGTCATGCCATAATGAATCGAGTATACGTGGTTGTATGATAATACATCATCAGCGGCAAGGGTGCCCCCTGCGGAATTCTAGTCTAGGCTATTTTAATGTTACATTTTCTCGAAAAGTATACATCCAAATTACATGTTATAATTTCATTAAATATCCTTGATGATGAAATAACTTTTACTCGTAAGTTTCAATATACATGTGAAATAAAAATCTATGAAATATCACCTTACAATTTTCAAGTATTTTTTTGTCACAAAATGGCTTATTGTCACTTATTTATAAGACATAGATATATGGTATCGCGGACTTCTTTTAGAACTATCAAAATTGAATATCTTTGCTATGACATATAATTAACTATTTTTGCAGCGCACGCGCTTAAAGTATTTAGATGGTTATTATTGGAAAGTTATTGTTATTTCATTGTTTACTTCTAACTAAGACTCATACTGTAATGTTATATAGTCTGTAGCACTCCAGAATCTAGATTCAGAGACCTTAGCGTTTCAACAACAAACAAACAAATAAACTCTTCTGCTTTATTACGTAAGTATAGATTCATTTTCTTATTTATTAAATAAGGACCATTATTTCTCGATAAAGTGTACCTCGATAAACCGAACTAAGTAACGAATTTAAAATGAGTAAATGACTTGACTTTTAACTTCGCGAACTTCGCTTTTGCGGAATTGGCTTGTGGCTAAGTTTTAATTGATAGAAAAGGAAAAATAGTAGTATGCCTTTTCGCTCTTAAGTGGACTTATAAGTATTTTTTTTATAAGTTTTGTTTTCCTAATTTTTAAAATAAATAAAAAATAAAAAAGCTTTTATTATTTCTTGCATACAGAATAAGTGTACAGTTTATATTTCTATTCTACAATAACAAAATTTTAATTTTCAATTCTAATGACATAATATAATTTATTCTAGTGTTACTTTTAATATTAATATGAGACAAATATCTACGTGTATATATGTATATATATTAGGAGATTATATTAATCAAGAATCTCCGTTTGAGTGAAGGCCACCTCCAAAAGAGCTAGCTACTCTAATAATACCGTCCTGCCATTTCGCATGAGGTCTCCCTATACATCTCTTCCATCCACATGCTATGCTCCACACGCTATCCTATCAGTCTCAAGTAACAGCGAAACGCTGAGTCTTGATGTAGCTGAAATCAGCTACATCAAGACTCCAAGCCGAAATCAGTGTAAAAGAAGTTGAGATTGTCGTCAGTTTCTCTTTAATATCGTCAGCATATATGCATTTTCTAAATTTTCAAATAATATTACATAACATTTTAAGTCTAAAAATCGGGCTTATATATTAAAATGAACTTTAAAAACGAAATCCAAAATAAAAATAGAGATAATTAGATCAAATAGAATCTCTTCCAATGCCATTCTACTTTGAAAAAGAGTCTCCAAAATAAATTGCTAATACTGAATAGCTGGAAAGGACGACAAATGACCCATTTCCTCAGCGAATTTTATTTTTTCCTCTTCAACGACATACTCACTGGTTTATTGATTCACAAAAACAGGGTAGTGGAGTTCTTATTTCTTTAATAGCACTATATTGAACATATTACGTAATAAATTGATATGAAGATTCTATGATGATAGAAACATCTGAACTTATATTTAGTACATTTCGAAAAAAATATACTTGTATAATATCAACAGTCTCCTTTATTGCTAGTACAAAACAAGGCAAGGCTTGTAGTCTTTGTAGAATACAATCTTGATTCTGAGTAAAGTCGTTAATATGCAAAGCACGAACTCGCTTTCAAACTTATGATATATTTATTGTATATTAATGTTGTACCTAATATTTATCTTTCTAGATATATATCTATAGGTTTACTTTTGTTTTACATGTTTCTAATAAGAAAGAAAACGACAAAATTTACGTAGGAACAAAAAATGTGTTTTTATTTTTTCTTATTACTATTAAATATTGAAAAAAATCTTTTTCCAAAATATGTAACAAAAGGCTTAGTAGTATAATAGTATTTATTATATTTTTTAAAATTATAAAAACATACCATAATTCGGCATCCCATGCGCTTTTTTTGTTTATGATTTTATGGTTTTATTTAAAAACTTTATAGTTGATGACATCGGGACTCCGTGACATTTTCTCCAGTTATATTCTGTCGCGGATGACACTAATATATTCTTCACCTTCTTCATTCTTCAGTTTCGATATGCCAGGCCGCATAGTAATAAAGTTGCTGAGAGTCGTTTAAATATCTATCGTCGTCTAAAAATTAAATTAAATTAAATTAAATTAGCTTCACGCTGTATCCCGCACAAAGCAGGGTAGGCAGAGGGAACTTAGTGGTTAAGACACTCCGTTCCCCACTTTCTGCCGAATTCTGGAGGCATTGCGTGTTGAGTGGCAGAACTCAACGCCGCGCTTAGCCTCGACACCAGAGCGAAGAAATGGAAATATAAATTTAAATAAATATTTCATTTCCTCGAGTGGGGATCGAACCCACAACCAGTCGGTTTTGCAGTCACACCTCGTGCCGCTGCGCCACGACCAGCCTCAATCGTCCAGCCAGCTATCGTCGTCTAAAAAGGTTAAAATTTATATTTACTGAGAATTAATTAATCTAGAGTATTTTACAAAATATTTCAATATTACACACTTTTGTAATATTCAAGTTTAGTTTTATAATTGTTCCAAGATCTTAAGAGCATTTATAAAATTTAATTCTGATACTTAGAATCCTTGTTCTTTTATTAAATTCCACTATTCTAGAACTATTTACGTTAGCAACAGAATTATTTTTGAGAAATTTATTTTATAAAGCTTAAGACAGTGTATTACAGATAATAAAATAAAGTTTTAAAAGGGAAAGGAATGCAAACATAGTAGATTTCAGTGACATACGAGTACACACAAAATATAAATTTAAAAATGAAAGTTCACTTTGAAATAAATAAAAACAATTGGTACAGCACTAAAATATAAGTTGAAGAAGTTCAATTATATACTACACAATCTAGGCGACTAGAGCTCACAATATGATGATGGCTGATGTTAGTGGAAAATTGGACTTATTTTTACGATCTACTTAACAGCAGTAGCTAGTTTACTTAGTTAAAGCGATAAAATGATGGCATAATCATACTATCGTGACCAATATTGTAGCAGTACCAAAAATATGTATATAAATATAATGTGAAAGTATAGCTCAAATGGTTAGATACTTGCTAATATTTCATTTACTCGAGTGGGGATCGAACCTACAACCAGTCGATTTTACAGTCATATTTTGTGCTTTGTACTGCTGTAAATTAAAATACAGAACAATCAAATTACATAAGAAATATGCATAATGTGTGCAATATTATATTCAATTAAACAAGTGAAGTAAACGTGAACATTTTCCGTCTATGAATATCTCCGACCGAGTTTAAGTAAGTTAATTTCACAGCCATATAGGGTCTTGTTTGAGAAACATTAACATAATTAGATTTTTACGTATTATTAGAAGTAAGTTATAAAATATGTAACATTTTATTACTTTCTAAACAATAATAGTGTTTTATATTTCATTTTAGCTAATTTAAAAAAAATAAATAATTATCGAAATATACATTTATTTATCGTAATTCCATGTATATATTCGATGTTTTGATAACAAAATTATTTATGCCCTCAAAATAAGAACTAGGCCCTCTAAACACTAAGCTATAAAAAAATATTGATAGCGATTTATTTCAACGGTAAGTTTAGGTAATTAATAATAACTATATTATTAAATTTATGAACACAAAAATCACTTAAGCATACATTATTTAATGAAAGAGCACCAACCCTATACCCTACCGAGACGTGCCCAACAAAATTATCAAGAGAATACAGCTGGAGCCAACTTGCTCCTTCAAAGTGGAAACTTTTGTTCTAAGTGTACGAAAAAAAAGAACGGCACACGACAGCGATCAGACGCTGTCTGACCGTAAACCGCTGTTGGTCTCTACTTTAATACTAAGTATGCGAAAAGTAATATCACAGAGATACATTATAATCAATTGGTGACGGATTCCAAAAAATATATTTTGAATATACAGGATGGAATCGACTGCCCTCTTTTCACGGGAGCAACATATAGAGTAATATATTTTAAACCCATACATAATTAAAACCCATACATACATAAAAAAAATAATCAAGATTTGTCAACAATTTAGACGTAGGATTATTATTTTCATTTCATAATTTTTATCCATACTGTATAACGTGTGAGGCACTTATGATGCTGCATTGCTCTATAATAATAATATATACCCACATATAGTAAAAATGTATATTTACATATATTTGTTATAAAAGTAAAAATAAATATTGATGAGCTATTTATTCAAGCAGGCTATTAAAGCATTCGAATATTATCAACTAGCTCCTATTTATCAGTTAATTCCATCAATCGGTGTGAGCTCATTTGTTCGTGCGTATTTCACAGTTCTAACAAAAAGCATTTCCAATAAATTCATCATTCCAAAGACATTACAATCGGAATTACACATCAAAGCCAGTCGATAGGGGTAATCAGGGTATGTACGATTGCGCTGACATTTCTTAACTTATCTCTGAAAGAAGAGTGCTTAATGAAATTTAAATATTATTTGCTGTACAAAGTAACTCTATAAATTACTTAGATATAACATAAAATGTGTAAGTTTTATATGAAGAAAATCAGCTTCACGCTGTATCCCGCACACAGCAGGAGAGGCTGAAGGAACACTAGCAGTCACACTTTACATCCCTGCGTCACAACCGGCCTATGAAGAATTGTGTATTATTTACATTAGAAATTTTGATTTTCATCGGATAGGAAATATTAAAATAGTAAGATTGTTTTTTTAATTCAAAATCAATTTTCAATACATGACTTTTTCATTATTATAATAAATTCTTGTAATATGTACCAGTTTTTAATAAAGTGTTGTTAAGGAAGTAAAATTAAGGCAAATTCACTGTTACATATTATGTGACCATATTCTCTTATGCCGTTTCTATTTTACAAGCACATTATTACTGCTTTATGCGGATACTGCGTGAAGTAAACAAAAAAAATTGATTATATAAAAACCATTATTACGTATATAATCCCCTTTGAAATGTCTAAAACATTTCGTTACCCTAGCTATTTTGAAAGTATTACGTGTCGACTGGCGGATCTCAACGCCGAGCTTTATTTTGCTACCAAGACGAGGATATACAAATAAATCATTCCACCGAGTCGAAAACGAACTATTGCGTTGACAGTCATGCTCTGTTACTGCACCACAGGAGCCTCATTTTTTTAAATATTAAGTTTTAAGTCTGCCAATAGCAAACTAGCTCATACGATGGAATGTTGCCAAAAGTGTGGAATTAAAAGTTGTTTTCAGAGAAATTTTAAGCGCCAATAGTTATTGGGCTTAAACTCGATTTCAAAACTCTAATATCGTTTAAAGCACTGCCTTCGTTGAAATTGTGACAAGTTTGGTAAATTTTGCCTTAAATAAAAGGGGCTGCCTTTAAATAACTGTTAAAAAGAGGTAAAATGTACTGAGTTCTCTTCATATTTTAACTTTCTAATTCATAAGCTGTTTGATATAAGTGACCTATATATGTTTATATTGTTTATTGTTCTCTACACTGTAGACTTATAGTCCGTACCTTTTTTTATTTTTTATCTTTAGATATTACTTAGAACTAGACTTACGTTATTACATACATAGATTACTATATTTATAAAATATTTCCTTAAGAGAGTCATCATTCATTTCAGTACATATAAAATTTAACACATTCTTTTTCACTCACATAACTACTGTATCTTGTATATTATACTTATATCGTGTTATTTAAAAGAATATACTTTATTCATTCATTCAGCTTCACGCTGTATCCCGCACACAGCAGGGTAGGCAGAGGGAACCTAGTGTTAAGACACTCCGTTTCCCACTTTCTGCCGAATTCTGGAGGCATTGTGTGTTGACTAGCAGAACTAAGCGCCGCGCTTAACCTCGACACCAGACCGAAGAAATGGTATTATAAACTTAAGTAAATATTTCATCTCCTCGAGTGAGGATCGAATCCACAACCAGTCGGTTTTACAGTCACACCTCGTGCCGCTGCGCCACGACTGGCCTAATATACTTTAGTTATTCAATTTCCAAGGAGCTATTATTCTTTTAAACAATTGTACTATTTTCATTTCCTATTTTTAAAATACTTTCCCAGTGCCCGCATCGGAGATCAAGAAATAGAAATATTTTAAGAATCCTTTGTAAGATGAATTTTCCCAAGTCAAACTCATCATTCTAAAACGCCGGAATTCCAGGTCAAGCAAATAATAAAATTTAATGTCATTTGCTAAAATATTTCAAGATTTGAAGGCACAAATACCTGTGTAATATACTCTAGCTAATTAAACATTATTTAATTTAGGGGAGGGGGGGGGGGTGGCTTAGAACAGGGGCACATTTGAAAATATGTGATAACAGAGCTATTTTAAAAAGAAATTTTGGTAGATTTTTTTTGAGTAGTGGCAGCACTAACCTGCACACATGTCACTTGTCACCGCTGATATATGAGAACCAGTTGTTGAGTTACGAGGAGTGTTTGATTTTGAGTAAAATTTTATACATTTTTAAATAAACGCGTAAGGATCGCAGGGATCCAATTCAAGGTACATGGTTTTATTTTTTCCTCTTTTAGTTAGAATGTTTCATATATCATGCTATAAACTAGAGATTACTACAATTTTTATACTTTTACTTGAAAAAAAAAAACGTTTGGAAATTTTCAAATACCACTGAGGCAGCTTTGAACAAAATAAAGGGGGCAGTTTTGAATATTATTATATGTAAAAAAAATACCGCGATAGTGGCGCAGTGGCACGAAGTGTGACTGTAAAACCGACTGGTTGTGGGTTCGATCCCCACTCGAGAAGATGAAATAATTACTTAAATTTATATTTCTATTTCTTCGTTCTGGCATCGAGACTAAGCGCGGCGTTGAATTCTGCCACTCAACACGCAATGCCTCCAGAATTCGGCAGAAAGTGGGGAACGGAGTGTCTTAACACTAAGTTCCCTCTGCCTACCGTATTTCTTACGTAGACTACTTCCCCCAATTTCAGTTGCTGGTTACGTCACGTACTACATCCATGTTTTCCTTTAAATTCATTTTTTCCAAGTTCAAATTAGGGTAGTAAGCTGTTTATTTAAAAAATATTTTGTTTTATTTTCATAATATTAGATTTATTCTATGATTGATCCCATAATGTTAATTACTTCTACGAAGCCAAAGCTACTTTTTTGTTTTTGAAGTTTTTTAAAGTCTATTAATAATATTAAAGTTTTTTAACAGTAGTACTAGTACAATCGCAATATTAAATTAGGTATATTATTTTTTTAAGTTAGCATGGTACTGATATTTGATCTCCATCGTTTCTAATGTTAAGTTTATTAATAAAATTACTTAAAAGCCTTTTAATTCCATTGAATTCGATGATAGTTCAAAACTGCCCCATATATGTTCAAAGCTACCCCGGAAGGGGGGCAGCTTTGAACATTTGACTACTGCTACTAAAGTTGATATTGCACCTTTAACTTATATATTTTTCTACATATGATGCTACGATTTTGTGGCACAATAGTTGGACTAAGCATTGTGAAATAGTAAACAAGTTAAGAACTGTAGAATTTTTAGATATGACACAAAGTTTAAAAATCGTTCGAATGTGCCCCCCTCTCCCCTACTGTAAAGACTGGTTTGAATCTCCACTAAATTACTGGCAATCATTATTTTTCCAATTCCTTATGCGATTTTCTTTCAAACGATGTGTGATTCACATAAAAAACATATGAGGGCAATTTTCTCCAAAAACACATTACGAAAAAATCTTATTAAAGGTGGTTGCGGCAGGATTCTTGTAGTCAACCCTAGTGTAATCTATTCTACCATCATGTATCATTCTTAGATATAAGTTTCATTAGAAAAACAGATCCCTACAGATTTAAGCAATGGGATCTCGACCTAATACATATGTACGTGCTGATTATTCAGCAGTATTCTCGCAATCACCATGTAAGGCAGCCTTGCCCTATAAAAGGGAGATGAGAAACAGATATGGAGCCTCGAAGTGTTATGTTTTCGCGTTCATTGTACTGTTATTGTTATTGTTCTTATGTATTGGTATTGTTTCAATTTGGCCGCTGAATTTTTTGAGTAAAAAATGTGCCTTCCGTCATATAATGATCATATATATTGATTTAGAAAAAATGTTTTTGTATAGTATTAAATATTTTATATCTGATATACTCATCGGGCCCAGAGATGCGAGTCGTGGCGAAGCGGCAAGAAGTGTGACTGTGAAACTAAATGGTTGTGGGTTCTATCTCCACTCGAGGAGATTAAATATTTACTTAAATTTATATTTCCAATTCTTCGCTCTGGTAACCTCGACAGGTTAAGCGCGGCGTTGAGTTCTGCCACTCAACGCGCAATGCCTCCAGAATGCCAGCAGAAAGTGGGGAACGGAGTGTCTTAACACTAGGTTCCCTCTGCCTACCCTGCTGTGTGCGGGATACAGCGTGATGCTGATTTGATTAGATATGCCTCACACCTCAGTCATTCATAGGTCCGTTGATTTAATTATATATCTCGGAGAATACGCGCAGTAGATATTAAAAATAAACGAGCAGTACCTTCGATCATGTCCTGGTCGTTAGTTCTACTCATATGTGTAAATATAAACACTTTTATCGAGGTAGTTTCAAATAACAACTCAAACCATAAATATTTGAACGATTTCAAAAGTAAAACAAATATAGAGGGTTATAATTGTAAGCATAATAAATAGTTGTAACGGAAAAATATCAGTTGTGGATGGTAGGTATAACTAATGTTATCTATTTATTTTAAACGATGTGAAGCTCGGAGCAGTGACTGGTACTTGCGACCACATGTGTAGGCTTCAGGGGCCGCTTTCCGTTATAACAACACTCGCCTTCACTGCTCCAACCCAGTGTAATTATAAATGAATAGTAACCACATTCATAATTACAATAACAATTGAATAAATTAATAATTAATTATCTGAAAAGTCGAGGTTATGAGGCAGAGCACGAGTAGTGCTCGTGCGTAGAGCCTTAGTCTTGGTCAAGTCGTTAGCTTAATAGGTGTCTCCATTACTTGTAGCAAGAGTTCACTAAGCATAGATTTTATACCTTTATATCATATCTGTAGAGAAACGTTAATAATTCATTTATTATAACACATTCATCATCAAATACCAGTTTAATATAACCAACATACCACAGTAGATTATATATGTGTGAGTTATATAATGGCTACGGCTTGATTTGAAATGTTTGTGATATAAACATTAATAAGACGACGACAAGAAATTCTTACTATCTACAATTGTCTAAGATTGGCACAATTAGATCTTCTGCCATATATTTTATGTTTTGTGTTTATAAGTTATCACATTAAAATTAAGAAGTCGTTCAGCTAACACTATTTTAAGTGGATTGTCAAATGCATATCTGTTATCTATCGCCTCCTAAGATGTGAATCATTTAAATCGGAGATGCCTACAACGAGTGCTCTGCCAATGGCAGTTGGTGTCAGACTTCGACAAAGTTCGACTAACGAGTGTTTAATATTTTCCGATGCCGTAATGGTAAAAGAATTATATCAGCAAACATTTTTTCGCTAGTTTTACAAATAAATCAGCTTCACGCTGTATCCCGCACACAGCAGGGTAGGCAGAGGTAACCTAGTGTTAAGACACTCCGTTCCCCACTTTCTGCCGAATTCTGGAGGCATTGCGTGTTGAGAGGCAGAACTCAACGCTGCGCTTAACCTCGACACCAGAGCGAAGAAATGGAAATATAAATTTAAGTAAATATTTCATATCCTCGAGTGGGGATCGAACCCACAACCAGTCGGTTTTACAGTCACACCTCGTGCCGCTGCGCCACGACCGGCCTCTAGTAGTTTTACAATGTTTGTAAATGTTTCTTTATTGGCGCTTTTGGCGCGGGGTACACACGTGCAAATGTAATCGTGATGGTTGTGGGTTCAATTCTCACTCGTAGGAATGAAATATTCAATATTTTCATTTCCTCGCTCTGGAAACAAGGCAAAGCGCGGCGTTGTGTTCCATTACTCAGAACGCATTGCCTCATGAACTCAGAGGAAAGTTGGAGGCAGAAGTGAGTTAATGGGGAACGGATAGTCTTAACACTACCTTTTCAAGTTCCCTCTGCCTACACTACTAAGATCGGGATACACCGTAATGCTAAAATAATAAATTAAAATTAAACTTCGGACAATCTCACTAAGAAAGAGAATCTAAAATCTAAATTGTATATGTATATACAGATATGTATATACAATTTAGTGTGAACTATCACTAAACACATTTTTATTGTATTACGACAAGAAAGACTGAATGTTTTCAACATTTTAACTCATTTGGATAAGCTAGAGGAATTCAAGCATTATTATAATGTAAGTAGGGTAATATGATCTTCATTATTGGAATCAAAAATAAAGGTAATATAGATTTGTAAGAAATTCCTCTCTTGAGACTCTGTGATTACTATCAGAGTAATAACTATATAATAATGACGTTAAGTAATTTGGAGAATATATTATATATATTTACTGAAATATACGTGTATATATATACGTATGTAGCTATATTTTTATTATACGGTCTAGTACTTCTAGTATTTTTTTATAATCCAGCGGCCAGTCGTGGCGCAGGGGCACAAAGTGTGACTGTAAAATCGACTGGTTGTGGATTCGATCCCCACTCGAGGAAATGTAATATTTACTTACGTTTATATTTTCATTTCTTCGCTCTGGTGTCGAGGCAAAGCGCGGCGTGAGTTTAGCCACTCAGCACACAATGCCTCCAGAACTCAGCGGAAAGTAGAGAACGGAGTGTCGTTACACTAGATTCCCTGTTCCTGCCCTGTGTTGTGAGGGATACAGTGTGAAGTTGATTTATTTTATTTATAATACAGGCTGAACCCTGTCGTACACAGGGGCACAAGCATGTGCATGTAAGCGTGACAATTCGTGGGCTCAGTTCACTTGAGGTAATTAAATATTAAATATTTTAATTTATTGTTCTGGTAATGAGGCAAATCGCGGCGTTGAGTTCCGCCAGTCAACACGCAATGTCTCTAGAATTTGGCAGAAAGTGGGAAACGGAAATTTCTTAAAAGCAACAGAGTGTCTAAGCACTATGTTCCGTACTGCCTCCTATCTAATACTGGAATGTGCAAGATTAGAGAGAAGAAACTAAAAAAAAAACTATAGGTAAACACTCTTTTACAATTTTGTATTCTGAAAATCGGCAATCATTGGAAAGCGAAACGTTATACCTACAATGATAGAGACAAGAAGTCGTTATGTAAATCGGTGTCTCCATTTTTTACGCTATGGATTTTGCTGACTGTCGTTTTATGAAATTCCAGCCATCTCTGTAACATATTGCAAAAATAAACAGTTAGAAATTGATATTATAATATTTTAATTAAAATATGTCGTATGCTACTTTTAATGATATCTTAATTTTCTGCGACACAGAATATGAAAGTTATATATACACGTCTCGCCTCTTTATAAATATAAGCGAATGTGGCGAAATTTTCAGCTTAGTTATAAATTTAACGAATTTCATCGTTAGATTTAAAATTTAACTGAAAAAGGAGGTCAAAGAAGGTGTGTAGCGTGAAATATAGGTAAATAGTTCACAGCCCTGCTAATGTGAATATGATATACTAGCGACCCACTCGCGGCTTCGCCCGCATGCCACCAGTGATTCGCATTGTAATAACAAATATTTAATACCACTAATAACTAACATTCACTCATTAATAGGTAATAATATTACCGATAGAAAAAAATAATAAGTATTAAATAAAAAAATCTCAATAAACGCTTAAAAATTTCCGTAATTTTAAAATGCAATGATGCCATTAGCTCTTTTGGACTCTTCGTTGGACGTCACTATGACAGATAGACTATAAAATTTAACGAGAGATTGTTAGTATACTTATGACAGTACTAATAGAACGCACGTGCATATCCTCTCATTTTTTTCAATTCTTCAGGAGTATAATCGGCGAACTGGTTTATATCGAAAGTAGCAGAGTCACTTTTGACATTAGATTTATTGATTTGATGTAAGGTCTTCACGAAAGCTTCATAGTGCTCCCTCCTATCAGCCTCACTCTTGTAGTGCCTGTTGTATTCTTTTACAAATTTCTCGAATAATTCGGGAGCGTCCTTGACGTCGTAGTGTGGCTTGTTACCGCCGGCCGCAGCGACCGCGACGAGCAGGACGACGCAACTGAATATTCTCATTTTAAACGCTGCTTTGTTTTGTCTTGTACACGAGAGTAGTGACTACAATAAAATATAAAATGATTGCGAATAAGTACTGGGCATTCATATATATAAGTGAGCTCTGTAAGCGTGTTATTTCTTTGTGAGTTTTAATTTATTCACCGTAAAGTCACCGTGTAAAATGCAATTTATGTTGTATAACGATAAAATTTTGTTATAAATTATTATGATAAGAAAATTAGTTTCTTCATATCTGTTCAAATATTTTCAGATTAATTTAAGGTTTTAAAACTACTAGAAAGAGTTTATAGTAGAACATTTTTAAAAGGTCTGTAATTTTCTTGGTAGAAGTTAGACAACATAATACATTTGAAATTCACAAACTAAAGTAAATAGTTCACTTTAGTTTGTAATAGTATTGTCAAATTTAATTGATTTCATTTAAAAATTGATATTGGAGTCGTTCTTTAACTTCTTATTGTATTTTATTTGTTATAGGTGTTTTCTAAATAATTTTTAAATTGTGTCTGTCTATCTGTCTATTTTCTATTCTCCGGGCTAATTTCCGGAATTGATTTCTATGGGGCACTGTTCCCCACTCGAGGAGATGAAATATTTACTTAAATTTCTATTTCCATTTCTTCGCTCTGGTGTCGAGGTTAAGCGCGGCGTTGAGTTCTGCCACTTAACACGCAATGCCTCCAGAATTCAGCAGAAAGTGGGGAATGAAGTGTCTTAACACTAGGTTCCTTCTGCCTATCCTGCAGTGTACGGGATACAGCGTGAAGCTGATTTGATTTGATTTTTTTGTTCTATAGAGCAATAAATAAACTTTTATTTATCTTTTGCGAGACTCTATATAGATATGAAATATCTAAACATTATTCTTTTAAATACAACAAAGTAATTGGTGAACGTTTTAAGTAAATCGGTTCAGTACTTTTGGAGATAAGTGTGATCATACATACAGACAGACAGACAGACAAGAAATTTAAAAAAATATATAACATAACATAGACAGAAGTGTCCATCTATCCATTTCAGTCAAAATTACTAAATGTACAGACAATATATTCGAATATATATAGACTAGAGGGCGCGCGCAGCTTCGCCCGCTTATTTGGAGTGAATTCTAAAAAAACCACGAAACACGTGTTCATTAAAATATTTTTAACAGTCTGAATTTAAATTTTTATAAAAATCAGTGGCAATTTAAAGATTTTTCCATATAAACTTTCAACCCCTTATTTGAACCCTTAGGGGGTGAATCCTTAAAAACCATGAAACATGTGTTCAATGAAATATTTTTAAGAGTCTGAATTTCAAATTTTATAAAAATCGGTACAGATTAAAAATTTTTTTCATACAAACTTTCAACGCCTATTTCATCCCTTTAGGGTTAAAAGTTTTCAAATTCCCTTCTTAGTGGATATCCAGAATATGAAAATAAACATCTGCCCAAATTTCACGTTTCTACCATCAGCGGTTACGGCTCTGCGTGCGTCTTACCTCAGTCAGTCAGCACAAGTCCTTTTATATATATAGACTAGAGGGCGCGCGCGGCTTCGCCCGCTTATTAGGAGGGAATTCTAAAAAAACCACGAAACACGTGTTCAATAAAATATTTTTAACAGTCTGAATTTATTTTTTTATAAAAATCGGTGGCAATTTAAAGATTTTTCCATATAAACTTTCAACCCCTTATTTGAACCCTTAGGGGGTGAATTCTTAAAAACCATGAAACACGTGTTCAATGAAATATTTTTAAGAGTCTGAATTTCAAATTTTATAAAAATCGGTACAGATTTTTTTTTTTTTCCATACAAACTTTTAACCCCTATTTGATCCCTTTAGGGTTAAAATTTTTCAAATTCTCTTCTTAGTGGATGTCCAGAATATGAAAGTAAACATCTACCCAAATTTCACGTTTCTACCATCAGCGGTAACGGCTCTGCGTGCGTCTTACCTCAGTCAGTCAGCACAAAGCCTTTTATATATATAGATAACTAGAGGGCGCGTGCGGCTTCGCCCGCTTATTAGGAGTGAATTCTAAAAAAACCACGAAACACGTGTTCAATAAAATATTTTTAACAGTCTGAATTTAATTTTTTATAAAAATCGGTGGCAATTTAAAGATTTTTCCATATAAACTTTCAACCCCTTATTTAAACCCTTAGGGGGTGAATTCTTAAAAAGCATGAAACACGTGTTCAATGAAATATTTTTAAGAGTCTGAATTTCAAATTTTATAAAAATCCGTACAGATTAAATTTTTTTTCCATACAAACTTTTAACCTCTATTTCATCCTTTTAGGGTTAAAATTTTTCAAATTCCCTTCTTAGTGGATGTCCAGAATATGAAAATAAACATCTGCCCAAATTTCACGTTTTTACCATCAGCGGTTACGGCTCTGCGTGCGTCTTACCTCAGTCAGTCAGCACAAGTCCTTTTATATATATAGATATCAATCATACATTTTGAACGTGTGTCGCTCTTGATTTATAACGTGATACGGCAGTAAAGAGAAGTATAGGCATCCAATAACGATATAATGTAATTTTTAATGTAAACAGTGTATTATTAATGGTTTAATCGCATAGTACGTGTGAAAACACGTACTATGCGATTGATGTGAATCTAAATAATTGTTGTAGCGGTGAACAAAATTTGATAATAGGGAAATAATCACTTAAAGTTTCATCTAAGCTCAATGACTTGTATGTCAGTTGTATTTTATCTGTATTATAATTTCGATTATACGCACTATTTTTAATTAATTTGCTCGCATATTACTAAGTAAATAAATAATCTTTCGGTGATATAAAGAAACAACCCTTACAACATTTTATACTTCATATAGTCTCAAGAAATTTACTTAAAAAAATGAATTCCAGAAATATTAAATTAAAACATTATATAATAGCAGCAATCATTTAATTTAGAAAGGTTATTGGAAATAAACAAATTTAGATTAATAATAACTACCAGAGAGCTATCAAAATCAATAGCCTCATAGATAATTAAATAGATCGAATATGAATAAATTACACTAAAATAAATTTAGTTTGATTAGTTTATATCACGGAATTAATAAACATTATAATATAAAATTAAATCAGCTTCACGCTGTATCCCGCACACAGCAGGGTAGGCAGAGGGAACCTAGTGTAAGACACTCCGTTCCCCACTTTTTTATAGAACTTTTGCTATATTATAGTTTTAATTAATGTTGTTAATAACGTTTTATGCAAATAAAAGCATAGCACGTTTCACATTTGTTAAAAAAAGATTGTTTGTTTCTACTGCTACATAATAGCAATTATATAATTTACTTACAAAAATTTTAGTTTAGTTATTATGGTGAACCTGATATCATTAAAACCCCTACTATGAATTATTATTTGCTGGAATACGTATACGGAACACAGCAGTGTTCGCGGGATACTTGATTTCTATAAAAAAATCCTTACATTTATCCAGAAAATTTGAGCTAACTGCAGCATTATTACATGATTTCGCAAAAATGTTATAAATCAGGTGACGTCAGATGAAACGATTGAAGAGAGTACTCTAGTTCATAGTAGTAATATTGAATTATTTATTGGACGCTTGAAATACGGACGGATATGGCGTACGTTTGTCGAACTCCGGAAGGGGTGAGACGATATATGCGAGCAAAACGCGTAAGAGAATTAACCAGTGAGTCGTAAATGACCGAGTTATTCTTTATTGTTTCGTACGGTATGATTTATGCTCGGAATAACGAATTTCTTCCGCTGTTTGTACGTATTTATATTTTTTTATTGGATATTTTGTAAAATTTATTACAAAAATATTTTATATTTATTTTAATAAAAGATTTAAGTATTTTTTTTTAATGTTACATATAATTCTTTTACTATGCTAGCTACTATTCTCTTAATACAATATGAATTTTATATTTTTATGTCAAAGTTACCAACATTAAAAGCAGGTGAAAAGGAGCAACACCAAATGTATACAAATCTTGTAATAAATCGAAAGATTTCGTTCTAAGTTTTAGTTTTTTAGTTTTAGCTTTAAGTAAATCAGTTCAGTACTTTCGAAGATTAACGTGATTATACATCAGACAGACAAGAAATTCAAAAAATATAGTTTTGCTTTCTATTATTCTTTTTAAATGTCTCTCTATCCATTTCAGTCAAAATTACTAAATGTACAGACAAAATCCTGCAAGCAGTCCAGAACCGCGGTCGCTGCTCAGGAAACCGAGGGTCTGACTTGGCTAAGCTGCAGCGTTAATTTAATATATATATTTTTTTCCTTCAAATGACGTAAGGGAACTCTTTGCATTTACTTACTGGTAATTTTCTCGCTTTTTTTTCGCTTTATGCTTTTAACTTGGTTTAATCATAGAAATACTCATACAATACATGGAATTATACAATGAATATTTATAAAATTTACGTAGAAGCGGTGTTCTAAAGTTAAATTGTGTGGAGTGAGAGTAGTACTTATTTCGCTTTAAATTTATTACAGATACAAGAAATGTACCTAAGTATTATAGTTTTAATAAAACCGATGTAATCGTTTACATAATACGTTGTGTAAAAAGTGAAGTCTGGCTTCTGTATTCGTGTAATACTTACTATAAACGACTAGAGTACATTATAACGTATTTTAGTCGTTTTCAGTGCTTGTTTTGAAGAGATGTATGTTACGTATACGTAGAGGAAGTTTCCTGTGATTTTCTTTCACTTTTGACACCAATTACTCTTAACAACTACATATAAATGAATGAACGTTAATATATTTTATATGTTGATAGTACCTACTTAAAATATCTATATCTGTGTTAGACAAAGAACAAACTCCGTTAGACAACAGGCTCACATTCTTCATAAGTTTATATAATATAATCAAAAAGATATTAAAAATATTCGTGACATTTTTAAATTTGTCATAATTGTGCAACATAATATATAGAATAACTAAAGCACTATAGAACCTACGTCAACATTTTTTGATAAACGAAAAAATAAACAAAAAGAATAAGCTGTAAATATATATATAGAAGTATGAACTTTTTAAATGATTATAATAATTATTTCATACGCTTCTAACTTATAATAAGTAAATAATCTGCTTTGTGTTTCCACAAGAACTGTTACACTTTTGAAACACGAATAAATATCATTTAATATAGCACTTGAGACGTCTATGCGCTGTTGAATGTATTTACATCTGTTTACATATTTCCACTGTAGGTGAAAAATTTTAATTGGTTTTCCTTGTTTTGAAGCAATTTGTATACTATACTATATATGTAAAATTTATTAAGTCCTTTTATTTATTTTTTCTGTTGTGGAAAAAGTTATCAATAAATAAATGCGTTAAAAAAATATATGTTTAATATTTTGTGTGAATCTAAAAAATATTAATTTTACCAAATACTTATAAAATAACAACTGATAAAATTATCATAATTAAACACTTTTAAAATAAGTTCTTGTAAGTAATATTATGTGTACAAAATCATGCAGCGGGCGTGATCACATCAGAGAGAGGCGACCAACCTTTTACATATCTCTGAAATATCGAATCATCTTTGCTAGCAGCATGTCAAGTCAGGTCAATATTTGACGTGTATCAAAATATATTATTTTAGTTAGAGTTAATATCAATTAAAAATGTTTTATTTTATATATATTTTATAAATTCAACTGAAAATGTATTATAATTTTTTTCTTGTTATTATTTTTATTACGGTTCTGTAATTCAAGAGGTAAAAATGGGATGTAGGATTTTATAAGACCGTATATCTCGAGATCGCGTAGAGATAACAAGCTAAAATTAATATCAAATATACAGTTCTGTGGTTTCAACAGGAAAACAATAATTACAAATTTATATTTGAAATTTATTTGAGTTGACAGTTGACTGTGTGTACTACCCGATGGCCTACAATCCTGAAATTAGTACGGAATCCTCGGTGAGCAAGTCCGCCTAGCACTTGACCGGTTTTATTTTTAAATTAGAATCATAAATCTTAATAAGGATAAATAACTTATATATCCACTTAAGTAATTGGCTAATTTGATTAGGGTACCGAATATTTGACCACAAAAAAAATTTCTTACTGTAAACAATATGTGAATTTAATATCGGAGAATCAGATGACAGGTGTCTACAGTTGTACAAATATTTAAATAAAACATTTAAAATTTATAATTCCCGTGAAAGAATAAATCATTCGCCTTAAATACAATATTTAAAGAGTCATCAAATAACACGAATAATAAATTTTATTCATTTTCATAAAGTCCGCTCTGTTTGCAGAACATGCACAGTATTTCAAACCAAATTATTTTATGCCCAATTTACGTGCGCATACATGGGTAATGACAGTTGCTATTTAAAGTTACACAGGTTGGTTTGACGACCAGGGACAGACTAAAAAATACCGCATATTGTATTTTGTTATGGTAGTGGAAGCTATTAGAGGACAATATATTATGATATTAGCGATACATGAGGTGAGTCCAGTCGTGGCGCAGCGGCACAAACTGTGACTGTAAAACCGACTGGTTGTGGGTTCGATCCCCACTCTAGGAGATGAAATATTTACTTAAATTTATATTTCCATTTCTTTGCTCTGGTGTCGAGGCAAAGCGCGGTGTTGAGTTCTGCCACTCAACACACAATTCCTCCAGAATTCGGCAGAAAGTAGGGAACGGAGTGTCTTAACACTAGCTTCCCTCTGCCTACCCTGCTGTGTGTGGCATACAGCGTGAAGCTGATTTTTTTTTTTAGTGATACATATATTACTATTATCAACTATTATGACATATAAATATAAATATCGATTCTTAAAAATAAGGGTATTTTGAACATAAATTAGCTTCAAGATTATATTCTAATTTGACCTAAAAAAAAATACTGATAGTTTTAAGAAAATATTATAATTCTTGTTATTCTATTTTAGGTAGCCCTATTCTTGGAAGTAAAGCTAATGAAAATAACTTAAAACTTAATTTTTTCCTTAAAAGTATTTAAGGAAAAAATTAAAATTATTTTTGTAGTATATCGTTCGTCAATTTTTAACATTTAATTATATAATCTTGTGCTACATTGATTATTGTAATAAAATGAGAATTATTATTGATATAATTATGATTTAATAAGAATTCAGTGAGTTACTAATATACATTACATTTTTAACGAGTAAAACTTCAATAAATCACGTCAACTTTAATAGAAGATGAATTGTAAATTCAATTAGAAAGTTTAAATTAAAAATGTTAAGTACATGCAAAAAGTTTACCCAACAACCACGAACTATTCCAATTTATTTCCATACGTCTGCCCTGATAAAAATCTGGTTAAATTTCAAGTTTGCTATAATTATATATGGAGTTCTGTTATTTCGAGGGAAGGATATTAAAACACTTCAAAAGCCGTCGCGCTCATTATTTTTGACAGGCGTTTTTGAATACGGTGCTAGCGAGTGAAGATTTCCACATACAATAAATTGATACTTCTTTCGAAGTTTTGCTGCTCTTCACTACGTTAGTAATTTAAAATTTAGTTATGTGATTTTGATAAATATCTCCGTAGTTATTTGTGTCTTCTTTCTTTTTTGTATTAACATAGAGGTGTCAATTTTAATAAGTAAAAAGTTTGAACTGATTTTCAATTTAAAAGAAAGAGATTTGGAATGCTTATTTGTTAAATTTTTACATTTAAAATAGAAAAAAAATCGATAATTTTAAAAATATATCATTCTAAGTACTTAAAATAAATTTTTTATGTTAAAATAAATTTTATATGTTCTGATAAAAGAATATTTTTCATGCATAGCATTTATTTAGAATTGAATTTAAACGAATAAATGTGTCCTTAGAATGCACTAAGTTCTTGTATAATATATCAGCATTAGATCCATCGTATACATTACTACAACAAATTGTTATTTGACTATAAAAATATTGCACGAACTTTGGTACAATGAGCACGTTGAGAAATTTTTGAACAACTTTATGTTAAAGCAGTAAGAACTACTATTGTTTAAATTCACATTAAAATGGAATTGTTTTATTTAAGAACATAAAGTTGAGACGCCTCGAGCTATTTTTAATGGAGTATGTTGGCCATAATTTGTTTCAGTAATTCGGACCACATTTTCACTTTGTATACATTTTACGATTGTAAAAGTGTATTATACTAGTAAAAAGACATTAGCGATTTTAAAACAAAATAAATTAGTCAGTGGATGAGAGTACGCGGTTTGACTACTTTAGTTTAGTTTACAGTGAAAATTACTTTAGTTGCATGTTTGACTTTATCTTTAAATATGAAGAAAGAATCTTGTATTTTTTTTATATTTTACCGTTTACCCACCTTTATACCGTTACTAGGAGTTTGTCTGGATATTTTTGTATACTTTAGACTTACATATTTTTATTTTATTTAATTTTACACAACTTCACGCTGTATCCCGCATATATCAGTGCTTTATTTTGTATACTATTTCTAATAAGACATTTAGGTACATTACAATTATCAATAATATTGCTCCACTTAAAACTATAAGAGAAAATTTTAATAATTCGTTCTACAACTTTCCACATTAAAACATTCTTGTACTTGACATTGTTAAATATTATACTAAAGTGTATTCTCACGTAACTCTAGCATACCGAAAGAAATATGAAGTTCCCAGAATGTGAAAGAACAAAATACATCACAGTAATGTGACAGCATTGCAACGACACTTGAATCGAGCAGTAAATATATTTTAACATCTGGTTGCAATGTTTCTTATATAAAAATGAAATGTAGTTATATTTCACGATTTTGCATGAATATGTGTGATTAAAATATTTTTAAAACATAGTTTAAAGTGTAGTTATATGGAAATTTCATAAAACTAAATTTACTTATTAAGAATTTATTTAGAAACAATATACGAACAAAAATTCGATATTGAAAATGAATAGATTTTTGATTTATTTTCTTTCAATTAATTACTTTAAGATAAAGTAAAGGAGATATAAACAACTTATGTTTTTAGCTCCACGCTTTATTCCGCACATAGCTGGGTAGGCAGAAGGAGGTTATCAACTCATACATTTCCTAGTAAATATTTTGTAGACCAGTCGTGGCGCGGGGGCACAAAATGTGCCTGTAAATTGACTGGTTGTGGGTTCGATCCCCACTCGAGGAGATGAAATATTTATTTACATTTATATTTTCATTTCTTCGCTCTGGTGTCGAGGGGAAAGCGTGGCGTTGAGATACGCCACTCAACACACAATGCCTTCAGAAATTGGCGCAAAGTGGGGAACGGAGTGTCTTAACACTAGGTTCCCTCTGCCTACCCTGCTGTGAGCGGGATACAGCGTGAAGTTATTTTGTAGTAAAACATAGATATTGAAAACAAAGTTAATAGGGAATTGAGATGAAATTACCTTACTTGTTATTGTTTGAGTAACACTTCGTATTGGGATACAACTTTTGGCTTTTAGGATCGTGAAAGGAATAATGTATAGAAGGTACAAAGGGTCATATTGATAATGTAACCCTTTGAACCTTCCTTCTCTTACAGTTATAATTTACATAAATACTAGGTTGGCTCTTTAATCTCATACTTTGATTCATACATTGAACATTGTTAGATATAAATAACAATTTTCAGTAGAATGATTTTAATATATATGCTTAAATTAATTAAATTTAGGTTTTTTTAGAATTATAAGTTGTACTGAACTAAAACAAAGGTAACAAGTTTTAAACATAAGTTATTATAAACTGACTTAATAAGTGCAAAGACGTAGAGTACTTCAAATTGAAATAATAGAAACCTATTTTAATCACATCAGGTTAAAAGTACATACAGGAATTTCAGTAATCGTCTATTGAATTAAGAAATATATACTAAATTGTATGTTGTGTTTTTCACTTAGATTATTGTATGTAAAATTAGTTAAATAAAATATAATGCCAGATATTTTAGAACTCTATTTTCTCTATAAAATTATTTCGTATAAAATGGCGAGGTTTTCAATATGCGGCAATGATATTAAAAAAGAATATAACTATTAATTCAGTTCTAAAAATCAGCTTCACATTGTACATACCGCACACAGCAGGTTAGGCAGAGGGAAACTAGTGTTAAGACACTCCGTTCCCCACTTTCTGCCGAATTCTGGAGGCATTGCGTGTTGAGTGGCAGAACTTAACGCTGTGCTTAACCTCGACACCAGAGCGAGGAAATGGAAATATAAATTTAAGTAAATATTTCATCTCCTCGAGTGGGGATCGAACCCACAACCAGTCGGTTTTACTGTCACACTTCGTGCCGCTGCGCCACGACTGGCCTCTGATTAAGTTCTCATTGAAGACTATGATATAACTATAGCTGTAGTTGAGAGCACTACAGCTGATCGACGTACTGGCTCGATACCGTGACATTTCGCTTTGTTAGCTTGTGATAGTACATCGAGCTAATGAACCGACAGCAGACAATGTCGCTCACTCCGTGACGCTCGAGCGGGTAGGTCGCCGCATATAGGGCTATTGTGCAGTATTGGATTGAGGATTTTCATTAACTCTATGTTAGCAAGATTGTCAGTTAAAGTCCACAACTATACAGGTTGTTAGTAATTGTGTTGAACTAATGTATGACAATATATTTTGCACCAAATGTCATTTTGTTTACTAATCGCGCTTAGTGTTCCGATCTGGAAAGGTCTTCTTGTGCTTATAAGGAATTGTTTGTTAAAATGAAACAAATGTGAATATTTTTTTTACAATTTTGCAAGTATTAATTATTTACATTAGTTAAAAATGTAATAACGCTTTCTGAAAACGTTGAATAATTTTTTAAATATATTATAACAGTTAATGCTAAAATCCTAAAAAGCACAATACGTAAGAACAAAAATGTGAGTCGAGTGTGCGAGTCAAAGTCGTAGCAAGATCTAATGTATATCTATAAATATGTTATAGGAAACTTATAATAACGTTTTAAGGCCCCGTTCTTTAAAAGCCAGTTCTTTACAAACCAAAAGTAAAAAAACGCAAACAGAATCCTTATACACTTGTTCATCTATGACAATATTTATATCAAACACTCAGGTCTATAGTTTTTATCAAAACCACAAAATAGAAACACATTTTTTACGAGAAATGTTCAGATCAGAATATTTTTTTTGCAAAAATTGAATCGATGGGGATTTTTGACCAAGTACTTGTAATAGTGTTCCCAACATTTATGTCAATTTTCATCTTTGTGTGAATTAATGTTACCTTGAGTGTCTATATTGACCGGCCTATTTATGAAAGAATATTTATGTTATATTCATACTTGCTACAAATTTTAAATAAAAAATTAAATTAATTGCTTATTTAGAGTGTGTGTAAAAAGTACAACGTGTATTTTTGTTATTATTGCGTCGAAATACTACACTTTTACAGCTATGCTTTTATACAACGTAAACCTAATAGTGATTGGTAATTTTAAATGTAAACATTGAAATGAATCAACAACGTACAGTCTACCTACAAACTGTATGTAGAGACTAATACCAATAAATAATAGCTACAGCAAATTAAAAGAATAATACTGTGAATATTTTTTAACATTTTTATAGTGTTATTCCACACTCAGGAAAGAAAAATACTTATTAAGAAAACATAAAAATTTGAACGTAGCGGGATTTGAACCCGCGCCTATTTGGATACCATCCAAGCACTCTGACCAAGTAATCTGTACGTTTTCCTATATATGGCTTAGTTGGTCAGAGCGCTTGGACGGTTTCCAAAGAGGCGCGGGTTCAAATTTCGCTACGTTCAAATTTTACTACGTTTTCTTAATAAGTAACACTGTGAATATATGAAAATAATTTAATAAACAAATATCTCTATGAAATAGTCTCTTAACCATATACTAACTAATTTTTGCAGTTTTAAACATAATAATTAGTATCTTTTAATTACACCTCTTGTCAATTGCGCAATATTTCTGCAAGCAGGACGAACAATGAGTCAGCGTTAAGCACTTTCCTGAGCCATATTTTTACCTTTAATTTTATTAATATAAAAAAATTTAAACCACAGATTTCAAAATTACTAAAGAAATTTTCGGCCACATTCACCTACAATTTTTTCGACAATAATAGTGCAAATCTGACTTTGACTTTTACAAATAACGATATACGTGTTAGTCCACCGATTACAAGACACCGATCCATCACCCCGCGTCGCGCCGCACAGCACGTACTGCGACCATCAATTGTATCCCTCCCTCACCCTCCTCGATCCGTCAACGCTATCGGAGAACGCTGCCCTGAGCTTTAAATGAACAGCAAAATTAATAACAGGCTCCGTTGCCAATAAGTCTTAATGATAAATAAACAATTTAAGAAAAAAATATAAAACTATCGAGATTATGAATTCATTTAAGATAAATTTTGGCTATCGCAGTACTTATACGAATACTTTGTATGTATACAAATTTCAGAGATTTCTCATTCTATTCCAGAATAAACTGTTTACTGTATTTCTAAAGACATGGCATTTACGAATGTATACAGGCAGCGAAACTAAAGAACTTTTGTAGAGTTTCTCATGTAACTACTCGTAAAACTGAGTAACTCTCTGACAACAATTGCCGTACATACCCACATATTGTTACGTAGTATATAACTTAACTGCGGACGCCGAGATAAGATGCCTCGACAGCTTATACAGCGGTTATTCGCTAATTAATTCTCGTCCTTCACTCTAATATGGGCTACCTCACCACTAATCTCGGTTCACCGTATAACACTGACGTACGGTCAAGCGATCTGAAGCAGTCATGAGCGTTAATTCTCAATGAGTCTAAGCCTACCATTCAACGTTCTATTACTTAATATAATAAACAAAAACAGCTTCACGCTGTATCCCGCACACAGCAGGGTAGGCAGAGGAAACCTAGTGTTAAGACACTCCGTCCCCACTTTCCGCCGAATTCTGGAGGTATTGCGTGCTGAGTGGCGGAACTTAACGCCTTGCTTTCCCTCATCAAATCAAATCAAGCATTGCTACGTATCGTAAATATTATTATAATTATAAATAATACTATAATAAATATTAACAGATATTATTGAGTTCAAAACTTCAACAATATATGTATATGAAGTCAGTCATGGCAGCGGCACAAAGTGTGACTGTAAAACCGAAATAAATTATTTTCAATGGTAATCAAAAACCGTTAGTTAAAATGTGTATGAGCTGAACAATACATATGAATGTGGTCAGAATCTGAAACGAGATAAATCTCAGAGCAGGCGTTACGTACATAACTCTTCGGCTTCGGACTGCTTGACGTTAGCGGTTTTGTCCTCTAGCACGGATCATTAAATACTGGAACGGAAATATATGTATTTTAATAGAATATCACTAATTATCAACTTTTTATTGTAACAAGCTAACATCGAATGTCCTATTGCAGGAAACAATCGTTATTATTGAAAATTACGATAATAATGTTGGTCATTCTTAATTACAGCTATAATACAGGTTCATCGTATAATATAATATACGATACTGCAATATTAATTGTTTAAATATATAAGACACTTATATTTTTAAACTATATAAGCTTAATCAAAATCAACACCGTCAAATGCAGTATGTATGTAGTTCTATGATAATTAGTATCTAATATTTAATAGTTTTTCTTGACTGCTAGAAATTGTGGTACGAATAAATATTTTTTTTAATTATTAATTTTGATTATTTCTTATTTAAAGAAGATAATTATGTTAATATACCTAAATAAAAATCCCTCTAGTGATTAATCCCTTATATAACCCATATAAAGCAAGAAAATCTGAATTAAAAAATACTGAACAACCTGATTTTTTAAAAAATACTACCACTTTAAAAATAAGCCGTAGCTCATAATCCTTTTTGGTTAATTTTTAAACCTTTGAAAGCTCTAAATTCAGTCCTGAGATTGCGAGAGGTTATCAGTGGGTCCTAATGTAATTCATCGTCCCCCCTTGTGGACCCTTTCCCGACAAAGCGTAAACGACTCTATGCAAAAATCTTAAATCGTGCATATTAATGTGGCTCGCTATATAGCCGTTCATTTTCTTATGTTTTCCGCTTATTAGCTATTTCATTTACATATAACAAAATTCATTATTCGTTACGGTGGTCTATTCTTATGTAAATATATTTTAATCTTATGGGGCGACTATCGTATAACTAATGATAATTATTTCTTGATAATGGCCTAAGGAGCTTCAAGGATACATAACTAAATTTAATCTAAGATTTTTAATTTCTATTCCTTTTTAATTTCAGGAGTACCTAGGTTAACAAGTCGCTAACCTAGAGCGGACAATAATAAACTTCGTTTTATGGGTCACTTGAGACAGAAGCTTCTTACTCACAAGGAAATTCTTTAAAATATCCCTTAGAAACTTTTATATTTTTGAGCTCCATTTTATATTCACTGAAAAGATGTATAAAAAGTACATGAGACAAATATCTGCTGTTTACACGAACTACAAGTATTGTCGTTTATAGACGGCGGCCGTAGCTATAAAAGTGAAAGGTATAAAGTACCTTGTTGTCATCTCTTCCTCCATTTTACATGAGAGTTCATATAAGTCACTTAGCTCTTCTTAGTTATAATAAGGAGATTAGACCGACGAAGATTTACAGTAAGAGTATTAAACGGATAAGTAGTAGGCATTTTAATCATTTATTTTTGATATGATATTCATACATGATAGATACTACTTTTTATATTCATTGTAATGTAATTAAAGTTTAGTTAAAATATTTTTTTTTGCACATAATATAAGTTATTCTATTTATGAAATATTTTTAACATTTTTAAAGTGTTTTTCGACCTTACTTAGAAAAGAAAAATACTTATTTAGAAAATACTCGGACTCGAACCCGCGCCTCCTGGAAACCGACCAGGCGCTCTGACCACTAAACCATACGTTGTCATCAAGCTACGTCGTAATTACGTACGTACTTTTTATACGCTTGTTACAACTATATTTATATTTCCATTTACTCTGGTGTCGATGCAAAGCGCGGCGTTGATATCTGCCACTCAACACGTAATGCCTCCAGAATTCAGCAGAAAGTGGGGAACGGAGTTTCTTAACAATAGGTTCCCTCTGCCTACCCTGCTGTGTGCGGCATACAGCATGAAGCTAATTTTCTTTTTATATTTGACACATTCATTTAATTTTTACATACATACTTGTAATTTAAAAATGTAACAAATCATATTAATTGTTACCTACTATCATCGTTCATTAATGAGAAAATTATTCTCGAAAATATATATAAGAAACACTTAGCTAACTATCTAAAATTTTTTTTGTAACCGGTGAAACCAGCCCTAAATATTTCAATTCCTGGAGCGAGAATCATACTCTCAAACTGTTTTACTGTCCCACTCTTGTTCACTGCATCACGACTGGCCTTATTCGTAATTTATAATTTATTTATATTAATTAAGTTAGTTGATTACAATAATTCTATCGACATTGAAAGCAATTAGTCGACACACCACAATTAGTCTTTGTTCTAATGTGATACGTATGAATTGAGGTGACAATGTCTCTTGTTATCATAGTTCTACGTTATCAGACGATCGGTTGAGCGATCCCAACTTATTTACGGTTGACGAAACTTACTAAGCACTTGGTTTATTTGAACTAAGTAAAGTAAGCAAAAAATTATGTTTTCATTTTATTTTAATTTGGTATAAACTAAATTATAAATAGTTTAAATTAAGATCAATTCATAAATATAACAATAATGTAATTATAATGTTGTAGTGAATATTATCTTTTATAAAATTAAATAAATAATAATAATACATGTAAATTCCTATTTCATTCGATATTAATATTATATACTTACACTACATTCTATTTTCAAATTTACTTAAAACTAAATTGTTAATATTTATTATAATTCATCCGCACGCAGCGCATTCGCATGACAAACTTGTTTCGAGTTTTTTTGCTGTGCGTGACGTAGCCTGCTTGCTAGCTACGGGTAAAGAGTCGGCTACTATCGCTTGCGACGTTCACTTGTTTTTAATATTGTACTCATTGCTTGTATTCAATTTTAAGCCTTATCTTCTTGTAATTACGTATCTGTTTCGCTTATCTGTTTCTTTTACTATTTCTTTAAAATTCTTTCTTTCCTTCTGTGAGTGTGTAAAATTATTCTTTTGTGTATCTTCTTTACTGTTAAATAAATTTGGACTATTTTTCCATAATATTCTGGAACTTTAATTTCACTCCGTAATTAAAATTTTAAAATATTATTAAAATAGCGTAAATCACAAAAACCGCTATAATGTATAACTTTTATGTGTTAAATTCAAGTTAATTTGGTGAATAATAGAGAATAAAGAGATTCATTGCTATCACTTAACACAAGAATCTGGAGATTAAAATTTTAATTTAATTTTCAATTTAAAAAAAGTAATGGTAACTAAAATAACGATTTTGTATTTACTGGCTTTTGTATTAAAAGTCAGTAGTCGAGTAGCATTAAGATTTTTCATTTGAGTGCGAGTTTCTTTGCTGAGTGGAATGGAATGAGTGCATACACTTTTTAATATTCTATATTTATTAATGTTAGTAATTATTAATAATAATATAATATTGAAATGAACATTTTATGTAAATAAATCAATAAACACTTAACGTGTTCTAGTAACGTGATGTTAATTTTCCTTTGATAATCAAAGCGTCTCGTAGAACAAAATCTTCGGAAATTTGAGACGACATTCGCATACTTATCTCGTGTTCCCGTTAGCGTGACGCGGCGGTAGTATAGTGACAGTGAGCCTGCTGAATACGTAAACGTGTCATACACGACTAAGCAGCCGGGACGTGACGGTTGCTGAAAACAATCCGAATTAACTGTGATGGTTTCTACATAATTTAATACATAAAGTGGAGCGGATTTTCTTGAATAATATACGTCTACGATTGACTATTTCGCTATAAAATTTATATAACACCTACTATTGAAATAAATTGTACCGTGTGGATAATCTAGAGGCTGTTGTAGCGCAGCGTTTTACTGTAAGTCCTATCTATGTTTATAGGTTTAATTCTCACTCGAGGAAACTACTTATTTATTTACATTTTTATTTCTGGACTAAAAAAAATATAGTTTTAAAATCAAAACAGTTTTAAAATATTTCTCTTCATCTAAAGATTTTAATTAACCACTTAAATAAATAATATTTGTACATAACAAAATGACTACGCATTAAGCTCTTCTTTGGAGTTCATACTTTTGTTATAAATAGATCGAAAATTGCAAAATTATAAACAGTCAATGAAAATTCATTTCAATCAATTTTCATTAGCTGTCCCAGAGGAATTCTCGTTTCATCTAAAACACAGCAGTTTACTTAAAGATAGGACAGTTTAATACTAAAGTTTACTATAACTTGCATTTTTCAACGTTTACGAATCTTATGCTTTATCAGTAAAAAAATATTTGTCATCTGACACAAACAAAAAAAAAATATAAAAACATTTTTTTTTGTAGCAAATTACTTATAATAATATTTAGTTTAATAATATAATTTAAGTTTTGTTGTTAATTTCAAGTCTAACATAAAATCTTACGACCATTTCTGCATTGTTACGAGTATTGGTTAGGCGAAATCAAATTATATAATAGTTTAATGTTTAATTATTGTTTAAGTACCGTTAAAAAATTGTGTTAAGAAAAATTAAAGAAAAAGGGCACGACACCAATGTAAACTTAGTTACATAGCCATTATCATAATCAACATTACAGGGCGTGGAAATAAAATGTTAGTTCAGTAACCCTTATCTATACTTATAATAAATCTGTAGAAAAGTCGTTTCTGTACATTGAAAATATTTAAAAAAAAATTAGCCAGGGTGTTAAAGGATAATTAACAGAATCCATTTCCAACATTTTTGGAATTTTTGTCTGTTTGTCTGTTTGTCTGTTTGTCTGTTTATGTGAACACGCATCACGTAAAAAGTACACAATAAATTTAAGCAATTTTTATACATAAAAATTACAAATAAATCAAGGTAGG
>JAATLQ010037037.1:17896-46563 GCA_013421005.1 Heliconius erato x Heliconius himera | reverse complement strand
GAGCTGATTTTTGTTATATTAATGTCAAATGACTTTTTAATTTCATCGTGAGAGACTTTCATAGCATGTATTTCTGTTTTTATTGTACCAATACATTCGTTCATTTGGACCATCATTTGTGAATTAGTCGCAACATATGTTTCCAGTAGTGATGTAATGCGAGTTAATTCGTTGCGTATCAGTTTAATATCCTCCGAGCATTGACATTCCTGGTCAGCTGGTTGTTTTCTTTTACTACGCAATGTTATCTGCGAACTGTGAATGTCAACGTGTAGTTTTGATAGATCAGGCTGTGATCCACCACCAGTGGCGGTAGGAGGCGATCGTGTTACGCTCATTATTTTGTTTAAGCAGTCTCAAACCGATAGTCGCAACAAGTTCCAAATGCACTGACAAATAAGGTCGAATATTAGCCAAATATACAGACTTACTTGTCTTAAGCATACGTGCCAAACGCAGGGTCAGTGTGTGAGCGGGTCAAAAAATAGCAACCGTTCCGCTTCCGCGGGTGTGAAGTAGGTGGCACCTCTCACTATAAATGCACTTCGGTGTTATTTATTACTGTTTATATATTTTATGCAATTATGATGCTAAGGATATTTCACTCAAAGAATAGAATTGCAAGCAGTTTCTTAACTATTTAAGGAGATAACGAAAACACGTCTACTGTGAACAACGATCAGGCGAACAATTTCATTTCATTATCCTATCCAAATTAGGAAAATGAAAATCATTAATTTACCAGGGATTGAATTCACAACTATAACATTAACAGTTGTATATTGCCCCAGAGTGACACAATGGCCTCAACATATCTTTTTATTCTTGAAATGATGTAGCTTTGAGTAAATTATTCTCACAGTGCTATTTTTTTATTTTTCTGAAATATTTCATAGGTTTTTATTTATTTTATTGATTTAAATAGGTAATTTATTGTTTGCAGGGTGTCAAAGTAAAAAGAACTGACTCTTCCCAATGGTGGGAATTGTTTGACATAAATACTCATAGATTTTACTATTATAATGCATCAACACAGGTAATATTTATAACATTAATGTCATTTAATATAGTATCATTGTATTAAACAATATATTTATATATGTTTCTTTTTCAGACAACTGTGTGGCATCGACCTACTGATTGTGATATTATTCCTTTAGCAAAATTACAGACCTTAAAACAAAATACAGATCCACAAAAAAGACGAGAGACTTCTACTCAAACTAATCAAGCGCCACCTCAAGTAAGCTTAGATTTCTTATGTATCTTATGTCTAGTTTCATTTTATATTTTGGCTTAAAAGATTTTCATTATTTTATTTTTTTAGCCTCATGCTTTATTCCACAAGCCAGAAGTGAGAACCTAAAGTTAATACACTCCATTCTATTTTCACTGAAATTTGATTGACAAAAATCAACACACTACTTTGTTGTTTCCAGCACTAGAAAATTAAAAAATAATTTTAATGTAATCACTGTAGTGAAAAAAAAAATAAATGAAAAAATGAAATGTTTAATATTCTTTGCACTGGTCATGAGGCAAAGTGCGATGTTGAGCTCCATACCCTAACAGGCATTGCCTGTTAAGGTATAGAGCTCAACATCAATACATCCAGAATTTGCTGAAAAGTGGGGAATGGAAGTATCTCAATGGCAACAGAGTATCTTAACACTAGGTTCCCTCTGCCTAGCCTATGTGCAGATTACAGTGTGAAGCTAAAAAAATAAGAAAAAAAATCTACTTCAAGTAGCAATTAAACCCCATAACTACTGTGTTCACAGTTAAATGTTGTCTCACTATCAAAGATCTACTACTAACAAGATACTAACAAAGAAGTGTTTGCTTGTCAAAAAATATATATATATGTGTCTAGATAGTATATTTAACTGGTGCATTTAAGTAATTTTTTTTCAATAAGTAGTCTGCAAAACATAACATTTTGGCTGGTTTGCACATTAAGGTATCGATATTTTCTTTTTTTATCTTCATATGTCTCAAAAATTTTGTTGGGTTAGGTAGAGAATCTAATTTTCAAATAATGTTCTAATTTTATTTATATTTATACACATATTTTTATTTTATAGTTTATGAAACATAAAGACATCTATGTATTTTAATACATAAGGAATTCTATATATTCCTTAAAAGTCTTACGAGAGTGCTTGTTAGCTCCTTCCATTTACTATCCATTTTTCCGTTTTTTCCTGTTCTCGTTTGAATTTCGGAAAATTAACTAATTTTCAGGCAATATTGTGGGAAATTTTAGACTTAGCTTAGTAGTTTCGGATAGTATAGCTTTTATATATTATAGATATACTTGCTTCAGTTTACAGTTCACATTTTGTGTTTTTGTTGTATAATATTTTTTTGTAAATATGTGTATGATTGGATTGATTGAATTGGATCTATGTTTGTCGAAAAATTATAAAACCAAGTGAATAATTAACTTGTGTTAATAAAATTACATACTAGCAGAGTCTATAGCGTTTTTACGGCATCATTTGTGTCAAATTAGTTTTGTAATAATAGTTTTTTTTTTATATTATGGATATTATGGAAACGAATCATTTGCAAAAACCATTTGAAATCTATTATAAACAATGGCTACATTATTCTAACGCAGTTTCTTTGACACGGATCGTATCCCCAGTGGTATAGGGAGTTCATTGTGCCTATCGAGGGCGGAAGTTAGCTCGACCTCTAGCATTGTCTCGGTTTTTATCAAAGTGAATGTGTAAAAAAGGTCGCGTGGTAAGTCACGTATTGAGGGGTTCTACAATGTATCTGACATTTTTAACCCTTCTGTAGCAGTATAAAGTTTCAAACTTGAACTTCCGTTTCCACTTAACAATTAATATGCTATCATTATCTATTATTTGAGAAGAGAGTGTTTTAACAATGTTGAGATGTGCTAATATAGGAAAAAAAATTACCAAACGACTTCTGTAATAGGAGGTTATATTATTCTAATACGACTGTATTTTTTTGTTACCTCGGAACTTTTAACTGGGTGAACCGATTTTGATGATTATTTTTTTATTTGAAAGCTAGTGCTTCTGGCGTGGTCCCAATTCTGACAAATGTATTCATGAGCAAAGTCTTAAATTTGCATTAAGTATGTCCTCGACAAATGAACGAATAACTCAATATCCCGCCAACCGATTTCGATTTTTTTTAAGTCTTCAAGGTTTTTTAGTTTTATGAAAGTAGGTTCTGATTATGGCTTTCGGTTAAAATTGAGAAAGTTGTTTTTTTTTGTTGTTAAAAATGATAATTATAATGTTCACGCATCTAGCATGAATACTTAAGTTTGACATCATATCACAACAATCTTTAGACAGAATACATAATTTATAAAAAAAATATTATTTCGTTATACAGATACCAGCTACATTAGATCCAATAAGCAGTAATGGCAACAGTACGGCGGCGAGTGTTAGCAAACTTTCACCGAGCAATGCCAAGAATATCACGATCACGCAAACCAGTCCCGTGCGGACGAGGAGAACGCACTATCATCACAGGTATACACTACAGCTGTTAGACATTGATCAAATGAATAACTTATTAATATTTATTAATGCCTATTGTTGTACTAAATTTAATATTATTTTATTCTATATTTACTATAGTGAAAGTTGAATTATTTAATAATAACATACAAAGGTGGAATATCTGTAATATTAAAATAAAAAAGTTATGCATTGCTCGTGACAATAGCCACTTCATTTTTTATTTGTTAGCTATAAATACAAAAAAAAATACGTTTTAGAACTATTATAATGTTTTCATCAGTTATACTTTTAAGCAAAATATATTTTGTGTATATTTAGTTTTATTATAGCTTTGATATACTTTCATATATTGAAAGTTTTCTTAATGCTAATTTTAGGTTGTCAATACCGATATTTCGTTTTTATGGATTTTATTTTCTCTCTATTCAAACGGATATTGGCCAATACGATAACTTGAGCCAGTTAAGTAGCTCTAGGCTACGCCATTCATACTTTCTTGTTTAGTGAATAACATTAGAGATCTTATTAAATGATTTTTTTTCAATATACAGTTCTGTAACATTTTCAGAGTACAACTTTTTAAACAACTACTATAGCGTGTCATAATTGCCTGGTTTTGAATTTTTGCAGTGTAAGCGAAATAAGTTCTACGGTGTTCAAAAGGATTTCTCATATTATTATAGACTTGACAAACATGTTTTTTTATTATCATTAACTTATAAATTATATATTTTTATAAAGGAATAGCGGTGAAAACAGACGTGGGCGGCTAAGCGAGGATGGCACGGCGCCGTGTCGGCATACAGACTCGGGCCGGTCTTCGGATAGTAGCATTAGTAGTGCACAACGACGTAAACAGGCAAGCTGTTGTTTTAGCTATTTTCCTAGGAATATGAGAAAATTCTCACAATTGAAATGGAGAAAGAAGTGTTTTTACATTAGGTCTAGTAACTTAGTTAAATGCTCAAGAAAATGCGTGAAATAGTTCTAAAATTTTAACTATTTTTACTGGTTTTAATTCGGATAGGATTTAAACAACAGTCAATCTGTAAAATCCGCTTACAAGAAAAATTACAAAATGTTTCTTTTTTAATAGATATTAATTAAAGTAAAAAAAAAGAAAAAGATTTTTTAAAAAATACTGAAATAATTAAAAAAAACTGCCAATAACTAATTTATTTATAACAATTTAAATTCCGCCCATAAGCAATTTATTTATAACAAAAATATTTATCATTAATCAAACTTACTCTCACAACAGGAGTTGAGCAGTGCATCATGCGCCACGGCGTGCACGCCGCAGCTGAGGAAGCGCAGCAGTGCGCAGCCGGCGCCCCCGCACGAGCCCGATAAATGGTCGCCGCATTCAGGTAAATTATTTTCTTTATTTTAACTTGTATACAGAGAGGTAGACCGGGGAAATAAATATTAAAACACAATCGTTTCACCGCGTTTTTACTGTTTCTAAGAGCAAGGAAATGAAAATAATTCACTCCCCCAAGTGACAATTGAACCCACAACCGTCGCGATTACTGACGCTGTGCCGCTGCACTACGACGGAATCGAGGATTTGAAATTTGTTTTGTAAATTAATTTGGTAAGATGTAATAAAACTACACATGTCTTAAGAGAGAATAAGTTCTTATTACCTAAATATTTTTGGAAGACTGTAGGGTACTTCTAGATAGCGGTTAATAGTCACGTCGCCATGACAAAATATTATTAATCGTACGTGAAGCATGGTAGCAAGGGTACAAGTAACAAGTAAGAAATAAACAATAGATTTGGTGAAAGAGACTTCATTAAAAGTTCCATTCCAGATTTTATTCATTTCTGGTTTTCTGTATATTTAATTTCAGTATATATAGTCTTTCAGGCTTAATAATTTACTAAACTTGAACTTAAATATTGCTTATTAAACACGTCACAAATGCACAGTACGCTGAAAGTTAATACTTATAATTAAAGATATTAATATTTACAATTATACGTTTTTCTTAATTAATGTTTATTATGTAATTAATTAATGTTTATTAAATCGACTGGTTGTGGGTTCGATCGACACTCGAGGAGATGAAATATTTATATATAGTTTCATTTCTTCGCTTTGGTGTCGAGGGTAAAGCGCTGCGTTGAGTTTCGCCAGTCAACACGCAATGCCCCCAGAAATTGGCGGAAAGTGGGGAACGGAGTGTCTTAACTTCAGGTTCCCTCTGCCTACTCTGCTGTGTGTGGGATACAGCGTAAAGCTGAAAGAAAAAAAAAGTAATTAATTCTTAGTTCCCGTCGTCATTCTGTAGATAGTTGCAGGGAGTGTACACGATAATTTTTGGGCACAAATCCCATTCAGTGGATTGTAAATATTGTATTATTTATACGTAATTACGTATAATATTACATATATTTTCGGTTTTAATGTCTTTTCATGTCTTCGTGAAAAAGAAAATATGCTTTCGGAACGTACAAAGTAGTTTTAATAGGAGGAGCTATATTTCGCAGGTTGAGAAAAAATAGCATAGTCATAAGTTCTTTTCAACCTACTCGTAAAATATAGTATTGTGTATGATATACAATTATATTATAATTTACAGGTTTGAATCGCAGCGGTAGTTTCATATCACCCAGAAAGGATGCGTCGGACGATTCAATGCACGAAAAATATTTCAAATCCGTTGAGAGTACGCCATTAACGAGACGTAAGGTAACATTGACACACATTATAAATTAGCATACATGAAAGGGGACCACGGTTGTCACTCATCTGCCTATCTCTATGATAGACGTTATATTTTGTGCTAAAATATTATTAAGGCTTAATTAAAATTATGATTAAAAAAAATAAAAATAAAATATGAAATAATATTTCAAGAGTCCGTACTGTTTAATTTTATTAGAGGCATTTATTATTTTATTATAATTTTTTTTAGTATTTTTAAGAAATATTGATTGTTTAATTAATATTTAGTTAAAACAGCAGTCGGCCGGAGGATCGTCTTGTGATTCAGCGTCGCCTCAGAGTCCTAGCAGTCCATTGCAGAAGCCACAGCCTACGCCATTTTTGCAGGTTTGTTTTATAGTTTATTTATTTATTAAACTCTTACTACAGCCTCATGCTGTGTCGCGCTTATAGTAGGGCAGGCAAAGGGAACATAGTGTTAAGGCACGTTGCTTACCACTTTCCTCATAGTTTTCATGAGATTGCGTATTGAGCGACAGAACTGCGCCACGCTTGACTTGTTACCAGAGGAAAGAAATGATAAAATTTTATTTCCCAACTGGGAATTGAACCCATAACCGTCGCGTTTATAACCAGCCGTTGCGCTACGATGGCTTGAGTCAGTTTATTTGTTATTTTCTTATTACTTTAATTTATATATTCGTCGCGGTGCAGTGGGACGGTGTCTGACTGTAAACAGAATAGTTGCGAGTTCGATCTCCACTCTGGAGAATGAATTATTTTCATAACGTTATTTTGTTATGACAAAATCTGTAGGGTTCTTTCACTCAACACATAATGCCACTTCGTTCGTGTGGATAACGGGATGATATGATCTTCGGGTTATCTGACTACACTCCATTTGCAGTGTATGAAGCTTAAAAAATTGTAATTTAGATATTTTGTTTCAGTTATACTGATTGTACTCTTATAATAATATTTTGAAATGTGGGTTGCTGTAAATTTAAATTAAATTAAATTAGCTTCACGCTATATCCCGCACACAGCAGGGTAGGCAGAGGGAACCTAGTGTTAAGACACTCCGTTCCCCACTTTCTGCCGAATTCTGGAGGCATTGCGTGTTGAGTGGCAGAACTCAACGCCTCGCTTAGCCTTGACACCAATTGTAAATTTAAAATGGAAACATAAAATAGACTAATCCGTCTGTGTGAGATTGGCTTTTGTTAGGTAAAAGCGTTCATGATTTGTGGCCGTCGTGGCGTGGGCACAAGTGTGCGACTGTAAACGCAACGGTTATGGGTTTAATTTCCACTCGGGGGAATGAATTATTTATTTTACTCGCTCGGGTAACGAGACGCGACGAAAGCGCTGCGGTGAGTCCCTCCACGCAATGCCTCGAGAATTCGGCAGAAAGTGGGGAACGGAAGTATCTTAATATTAACAGAGTGTCTTAACACTAGGTTCCCAGGTTCCCTATGCCTACCCCGTTATGTGCAGGATACATCATAAAGCTAAAAAACGCTTATGATACAATATAATGCACTATGAATACAGGTGATAGGCTTGATTGAATATGAAGGTTGGGGCTAGATTACCATTCAAGGAAATGGTCGTATTTGTCGGTCTAACTTCTGTTAGACGCACCACGATATTCAGTTCTACTGATCATTACGTAACTCAAATAAATATTGTTTATTGAGTGTGTGTGTGTTTTTATATATTCGATTATTCGAAATATAACTAGACAGTTATTCGGGTTCTTACTGCACATCCATATTATAAAACTGATAAGAGTGTTTGGTTGAACGCGCTAATCATAGGAACTAAAAAAAAATAGCTTCACGCTGTATCCCGCATACAGCAGGGTAGGCAGGGGGAACCTAGTGTTAAGACACTCCGTTCCCCACTTTCTGCCGAATTCTGGAGGCATTGCATGTTGAGTGGCAGAAATCAACGCCGCGCTTTGTCTCGACACCAGAGCGAAAAAATGGAAATATAAATTTAAGTAAATATTTCATCTCCTCGATTGGGGATCGAACCCACAACTAATCGCTTTTACAGTCACACTTTTGTGCCATTGTGCCACGACTGACCTCATAGGAACTACTGGTGCGAATTTAAAAATTATAAGGTTGGAAGGTCTTAATTGTTTCGATGAATCTGCTGTTAGTGGTACCTCGGGTACTTAGATTGTGTCCGGTGTCCTACACAACTTTTAGCTATGTTCATCAGACGACGTGGACGAACATAAAAGCTAGTAAATAAAAAAAATCAAATCAGCTTCACGCTGTATCCCGCACATAGCAGAGTAGGCAGGGGGAAGAAGTTAGTCTTAAGACACTCCGTTCCCCATTTTCCCTCGAATTCTGAGAGAGGGAATAAATGAAAAAATAAATGTAAATAAATAATTCGAGTGAGGATCGAACTCACAACCAATCGCGTTTACAGCCACACTTTGTGCCCCTCCGTCAGGACTGGCCTCTGATCTTACTAGGGTTTTCCTTAAAAGGTACCGAACCCTAAAAATATACCAATATAGGATTATTTTTCTTATTTTTATAGGCTAGTGCGGCGCGGCCTTCCTTAGTATCGTCAATTTCGTTAGCTGCGGAAGGCGCCCGTGCTTTACACTCTTTGGAGCGTCCCCACCATTTGTCGCGACACGCCAGAGAACGTTTTTCTGATAGGTTTGTATATTGTTCTAATTAGTTACACGTTTTTGAACGCTTACTCGAAGCTCTTAGTCGATAAATTCATAATATAAGGAATTTTATATATATATTCAAGTAGACTTTGACAAATAGTTTTGAATCATAGAATATAAATAAAGCTCCAATACATGTAATTATGGCAGAAATCGGTTTAAAAAAATATATATTTACCAGAATAGTAAAAAAATATATAGAAAAGGAATTTCCTTTTTTCAAATCGATTGTGCAACCGAAATGTGTAAGATAATTTGGTACTATGAGATATGTAATTTTTTAAAGTTGTTGTTTTAGCTGTGCACCTATTCAAACTGTTGACTTTTTAAATAAAATAAAAAAAAATATTACTCGAGAAATCTCATTAAATGTTGTAATTTCATTCTATTTAATTAAGTCATCAACCCAATATGAAAGTTTGAAAAATACAATCCTTTGTATACAAAAATACCTACAAATTATACATTATATTTTTATAACAACAGACACTTAGACAAAGAACGTCTAGCGGAATTAGAAAGAATGGAGCGATATCCGGAGAAGCAAGCAGTGTACAGTGTAGACAAGCCGTTCAGACAGACCAGCCTCGATCTTCGCCATAATGCTTCCAGCTGGCATCCGCCGAGAGAGTTTACTAGGTATGTACTTACATATATACACACAAATATTTAGTTAGAGGCCGTCTTGACGCGCCGGTGCGTGGTGATGAGACTGTCTTAACACTAGGTTCCCCCTGCTCGGAACCCAACGACTTTGTTCACTTGTTACCAGAGTGAGGCAAAGTAAAATACTCTTTATTGTACCCCGAATAATTAACCGCCGCGTTTTCAGTTACACACTTGTGCCACCTCGCCACGAGATCCTTAAATAGTTATAAAGTATAATATGGTCTGTCGCAGACGCCAGCAAGCCGAGCCCGAGCGCTACACGTCCAGCAAGGCGTCGCTGTCGTCGGGCAGCAGCAAGCAGCGCGCGCCGCACGACGCGCACCACTTCATGAGGCTCTCGTCCGCCAACGAGCAGGACAATGTGGCTGCGGGTATGTGCTCTTACGTGTCAAAGTACTAAATATTTCATTATATATATTATTCCTTTATCTAGAAGGAAGAAATATATGAATAAATGTATAAATATAAAAAGTATATATTATAAATTTTTTGAGGAGAAACATAAAAAAAAAAAAACTTATTTTCTTGTTACAGTAAATTTCAAGTTAAAATGTGTGAATTTGGAACCAACTTTAACAGAACCCAATGTACAGAAGCACAATCAACGTCTCGAAAAGTCAACTACACCACGAGATCGTACTAAATCACGTCGTAAGTTCAAAAATTATTCATCTTAATTAAAAACTATAATTTTACTTCTAAGCAAGAATTGTAGTGACTAGCTTTCTAGTAAATATATTAGGTGCATTAGTTTTAGATATATATTTTTATCTTTCATTCAGTCAGTTAAGCCATGAGTTAGAGTAAAATATAAAATGAATAATTTTTCTGATAAATTGACATGTATTGTTTTTTATGTAGGAAAATAAAAAAAAGCTGTAATTATTTTTGTTTATTGTTTCTTTATCATACTTTTCAAAGTTTACTTCTTAATTGACCTTGGTTCAATTCTGATATTGCTATTTAATAAATAGTATTTATCTATTATGTAATATATTTTTTTATTATTTTTCCTGAGATGAAATCTAATAAAAATATATGTGTAAGATATCATATTATATATTGTCTGTTTTTATCTTATCTAATACATATATTAATTCTACATGCCAGGACATAAAAGACCAGTAGAAGATGAGCCACAGATTGACGGAGAAGAAGAGGAAGAAGATGGCGGTGGATCGCCACTTTACTGCAACTGGGATTTACGAGGCATGCAGCATTTGTTGCCTTTGCAGGATTATATTATACAGCAGGCGAAATTATCTAGTTAGTATTTTTTTCTGAATAACTTACTATTTTTATATCTACGGATTTATATGTATAAATAAATATTAAATTTTGACTGTGTGATTTGTGTGTGTGCTAAAACAAAAACTAAAAGGAGAAATGAAAATATAAATTTAAGTAAATATTTCATCTCCTCGAGAATCCAACTCACAACCAGTCGGTTTTAAAGTCACACTTGGTGCCCCTGCGCCACAACCGGCCTTTACTCCATGTTATTTATTTTAATATGTTATGTATTTGATAACGCCAAGATAGCCGCAAGTATATGTAACAGCTTTACACAAAAATATAAAGTAATTATTTACATAAATAAAAAACTTAATTAGGATTTCTAATATTAATTAAGATTTCTCTTCAATTAATATTCTAGATAATTTGATGTACAAACTTTAAGTATACTTTATTTTTTTAGGTCGAAGTCGCTACAACGGATCAGATACAGATGCAGACTCAGCTACATCCAGATCTCGATCAGGATCTGAGTCCAGGTCCCTGTCAGGTCATGAGCCTGACAATGAGTCATCTGATGGTGGTGCCAGAACACCTGATGATGATGACGGCTCCGGTGTTTACTTACCACATACATACGCACACAGACCTCAGGATGTGGAATATATGAACCATGGTGTTTCATATTACAATACGTTTGTGGGCTTTGATAGGGATCGACAACCGTCGCCTGGAATACATAGGGTAATGTTGATTATTATTATATTTTTTATTATGTAAATAAATTAAATTTATTTGAACAAAATAACCATATTAAGTATGTTAATTTTGAAGTAATGTGTATAATATAACTTTATTGTTTAAAGGTTATAGATTCCAGATAACTCGTTTCTAAAATTCTATAATGATGAATGTTACATGATCTTTATCAAATATTTAATTAAACTTTTTCCTTTATTTTTTTTACAGTACGGTAGGCAGAGAGAATTTAGTGTTTTAAGACACTCATTTCCGCAACCAACAACTGACGATTTCTATTTACAGACATCCTCTCTAGGCAGTGGTGCTGCAGCTGCGACCTCAGGTACTTCTGAACCCAGCAATCCTAGAACGGAAGGAGCATTATATAGTCCAGTTAGAGGACACGCGCACGCACACGGACTCGCTCCGCCCCCCGAGCAGGATATCGAGATATTTGCAAAAGATAATTTGAATTTTAATAAGGGGATATTCAGGAGGAAGGTGGTTATTGTTTTATTACTAGATATTTTGATTATTTGATTGATTGATGATGATTTTTTTAGTTAGTTATCCCGCATGTACCAGGGGAAAAGTTAAGAAGAATGACTTTTTTATTGTAATTTGTATGTTATTAAACTGGTAAAAGTATGTTCTATGTGGTCTTGGTAGATTAATTTAGATTTTTTTTATATAAGAGTTTTAATTTTACTTTCTTTGTATAAGTGGATAATGAATGAGGAAGTGAAAGATGCTTAAAATTAAGAAATTAATAAATTATAGCTACTATAATACTGTTATGGGTGACATTGCACTATCATTAAATTTACTCCCTAGCATAAAGTTTTCCTAATGTTTCGTTTTTCAGATTCACACTTCTATCCTGCAATTAGCGGAAGGCGGTAGTATTAAAACACTCCGTCTTCCGCACTTTCCGCCCGAAATCGGAAAAAAATATGCGCAAGTTGTGAAACTCATGAACGCCGCGTTTTGTCTTTATAGAAGTGTGAAAGGGAAAATGATATATTAATTATAATTTTATTTACGCAGGCATCAGTCCGAGACATGTTATCATGGACGTCTTCCTCCATCAGTGCGCCCATGGTTGGTGCGGATTGGGACAAAGCACACAAGAAGGCCGCCATTGACCTGTTTCGTTTAGTGCAAATATACATGGGCGATAGGAAGGCAAGGCCCGGCATGACGCTGAACTCTGTTGCCCAGGATATATTGCATGCGACCTTTGGAAATGAGAAGTAGGTATTTTTTTATATGATTCATAGAAAAAAAAAATTAACACAAAGTACCCATGGTTGGAGACAATGCATATTAAAAGGTGGCTATTGATTTATTCTATTTAGTGCAAATACATACAGAAAAATGTCGTCTGGTAATGTGCGTGTGTGTGCACTCATAGATAATAATTATTGCGTAACCATAAATATTAATACATTGGCAAAATAAACACTTGTACTGTAAGCAGTTAATAGAAAGAGTATTAGTTTTTTAGTTTCCAGTTTAGACAAAATGCAATCTTGAGTTTTGCCATGGATGACTCCAATGTGCCTTTAAACGAAGAAAGTAAAATCAAAGTTACTTGTTACTAAGTTCCCTTCATCTGCTGGCCATCTATTATTTAATACAAATATTTATTTTTCCAGACTCAGAGACGAGCTATACGTGCAATTATGCAGGCAAACGACAGAAAATCCCCTAAGAGATTCACTTTTGCGCGGTTGGGAATTGCTAGCGGTCTGCCTCGCCTTTGTACCGCCGTCGCCCGCCTTCCAACCGGCCTTAACTAACTATGTCAACAGACATCGAGATCCCGCGTTTGCTGATTGTTTCCCTGAGGTATATTAATATATCTTATGTTTCTTTCTTTTTGCAACTTCATGCAGTATCCCGCATATAGCTATCAGTTTATTTACGTTTCTTCGCTCTGCTAACAATTGCGCGGCGTTAAGTTGAGTTTCACCTCTCGATATCGAGTGGTGCGTGGGAATTGGAGTGTCATAAAACTTCATTTGCTCTGGTTACTATACTATATGCGGATTATAGTAAAAAAATGTTGAAACTATTTTTTTTTTGTCAGGTGGGTAAATGGCCTATTCATGTTCAAGTATCGCATTACGCGAGTGTAGCGTGTAAGAGGCTGGAGCGGATCGGCTTCGGAGGGAAGAGGCCTCCGAGGAAACCGAGCACTGAGGATATTGATCAAGCTAGAGTAAGTTACTTAAAACAGGCTTTTATCTATTTAATTAATTTAATATATAAATAGGATAAATAGTTGTCAATTCGTTCCGACGAAGATGCGTCTGAAAAATAGTAAATAATGTAAATATATGGATAGCTTGTCCCTACCTGACCTAGTTAAGTTTCTTGCGTCGGTTTTTCTTAAATTTAGTGAACTGGTGTGGTAAATTATTTGACGTTAAACAAATAAGTAAAGTTTGTCATATATGTATATGTGTATATCTGTGGCATACAGATCCACACATACTGTGATATTTTACCACTAAAGGGATGAACCAATTTTAATTTATTTTTTTGTTTGAAAAGTGATTTAATTTCACAGCACTGCAGTTCACTTATAGATTGGCAGTTTTTTTTAGTAGTTTGTTTATTAGAGTTTTTTGTGTCGGGGTCACTCAGTCAATCTATACATAAAATAAAATTATAACTGATTGCTGTTTATACCTGGAAGATATATTTGAAAAATTACTATAGCGGGACATTTGTTAATGTAATAGAACCCAAAACAATGTTTTTTTAAATTTTTTGTTTGCCTGTTTGTCGGATCGTCTGTGTAGCATACACAACGCTAATCTTATTAACGACTTAACCGATTTAAACACAGTTTTCATTATTTTGTTTCTTTAACCTTCCCTTACTAAATGGCTGCAAGTGTAGTTTTCAAGGTATTAATTTGAAGCGGTCTGTCCCACCAACAGATCCAAATATTCCGTCAGTCGATGTTCGGCAACACGCTGGCGGAGGTGATGGCGCTGCAGCGCGAGCGCTTCCCGCAGCGCGCGCTGCCGTGGGTGCAGACGGCGCTGTCGCAGCAGGTGCTGGCGCTGAGCGGCCGCGACACGGAGGGCATCTTCCGCGTGCCCGCCGACGTGGACGAGGTCAACGCGCTCAAGGCCAACGTGGACAGCTGGGAGCTGCCCGACGCCTCCATGCTCACCGGTCAGCCTTCTTACCACTTCCGTTTCTAAAATACTACATTATTTCTTATATATACATATTAATCTTAGGTCAATTATTACAACCCAATTTGTGTTTTTTTGTGGTCAGATTGGAATTAGAAGAGATGGGCAATATTTTTTAAAATAAAAGTAGTTTTACTATAGAAGTCTATGTCAAATTTTAGCTGTGGGCAATCACTGTAATTTTTTGAAGATTTTTATTTTTTTTACATTATTTACTTTGTTATGTAATTTCAGAAAAAAATTATCACCGTAAAAACTTTGAGTGTATAGGGAAAACAGTAAAAACATTCAGTACTTCGCATATATTTGTTAGTTTTATCATTATATAATTTTTCATTCTAATAAATAATATTCCACAGACGCACACGCCCCCGCCAGCCTCCTCAAGCTGTGGTACCGCGAGCTGTACGAGCCCCTGATCCCAGACGCGCTGTACAGCGCTTGCGTCGCAGCTGGTAATGATTTTGCAGCGTGCACGCGAGCGCTGCAGCGGTTGCCACCTTTAAATAGATTGGTTAGTATTGGTTTCTTTATTTTTTTTATATAGCCTCAAACTATATCCCGCACATAGCAAGTAAGGCAGGGGGAACCTGCAGTGTTAAGACACTCCGTTCCTCACGCACGACCGTCTTTTTGAGATATTACGTGTTGATTGGGCGGAAGTCAACGCCGCACTTTGCCTTGTGACCAGAGCGAGAAAATCAAAATATTCAATAGTACATTCCACAACTGTCGCGTTTATAGTCACACGCTTGTGCCACGATGCCAACTGTTGCCACATATAGCACGGTATAAAGGAAACTCGGAGTTAAGACACTCCGTTTACTTATTGTAAAGACATTTCAACCAATTTCCGAGACATTGCGGAGCTCAACGACGCGCTTTGCCTGCTTGCCAGAAGGAAAATAATAATCATTTATTAACTCGAGTGGGAATCGAACCATCCCGTCTACGGTCAGACGTTGTCCTACTGCGCCACGACGGCTTTAATTTTTAATAACATATAACTTTTACGTCCTATCCCTCCCTTAATACTCTAATTCCCCCACAGGTACTTACATATTTAATAAGCTTCCTTCAACAATTCGCGGCACCGGAAGTCGTGAGTCAAACCAAGATGGACTCCTCAAACTTAGCTATGGTCTTCGCCCCGAACTGCCTCCGATGCACCGCCCAGGACCCACGTGTTATACTCGAAAATGCACACAAAGAAATGACCTTTTTGAAAACTTTAATTACTAATCTAGACACTTCCCATGTGCAAGATCTACTGTGACCGAATCTCACTTGTTTGAATAATAATGTTGAACAAGCTTTTTAGTATTAGTATTGATTGCCATTGGAAGGGATTTGATATTTATTTATATAAATATATATGTTTTTTTATGTACATTTTGAATAGAACTGGAATATTGCTGGGAAATTTATGATTACAGCCAATAAATATATATAAAATTTTAGAATTTAATAATTATTATGGTTGTACTTTACATATGTGTTATGAATATAACAATTATAACATGCTTATAACAAATATATAATATAAACATTTTACATTTGTAATGTTCTATTGAATCTCATGTAATTAAAAATTATGATAACACACGATAAAAATCTGAAACCTTTATATGTCGATTTCGAATGTTTGAATTATGTCGAAAGTAAATTTTAAAACCAAATCTCTTCCTATGACAATTGATATACAAAAAAATCTTATATTAGTGAATCTAATGCAAGCCTTCAGTGCAAATAGTTAGTGACCCTCTTTAGGCTCTTTATATCAATTATGAAAAATATGTATACCATTATCATGAATTGTATACAAAGTATATTCCCCTTAATTGTATTATAGTGGACCCGCGGTGACTCTCGCTCTGGAAATAAAAAAAATGTAAGTTAATTCCGGCTCTTATATAACCCGACACTAATATAATGCATCATTGGGCGTGTTGTAACTTGTAGGTGTCACCACTATTGTGCTCGACTATAAAATGTAAAATGGAAAATCCCGTATTTCCCATTCCATAGGAATTTCCAGAAATCCTCGTTCAGCTTCCATTCCTAGCTAATCTACATGCAAAATTTAAACTTCCTAAGTTCAGTAATTTTGTATGAGCATTATATGCCATTAATTCAGTAAAGAAGAGTTTTGTATAATAAAAAAATAGGTGCACTTATTCAAAAAATTAGGGACAATAGAGGGTCTTAGCTTAGCTCTGCAATCAGACAGATTCAACAATACGATATTGCTCTGCAGAACTTTCGTCGTATTACCGCGGCTCCACTGTATTATATTGGACATTCTTGTATATTTTTTGTATTTTTGTACGCTATTATTATTATTTGGTCGTATCCAAAGATATTTAATGAGATGTGATTTTAAATATATTTAGACTTGAGCTTTACAAAAGTGTATGTGCAATGTTCCGATAAGTTGTTATAGGAACTGTTGTGTGTTTGTTTTGTAGTTATAGTTTGCGTGGGATATGTGCTGAATGTTATTTTTTTTAGTTTTATTATTATATTTTAAGTAATTACACTGGAGCAGACCTAATGACAAATTAAAAATTTATAGGCTTTACGAATATACACATCACTATTATTACTACTATGCGATTAGAACGGTCGCTTTAAATTATACTTTTATGGCTCCCTATATTGAATTAGGTGTTATAGTCACGCTGTTGTCTAATTTAGTAAATGTTCTATGTCGGTTAAAAGAAATTACTTTGTATGACTGTTTACTTAATACCACATCGTATTAAAACGAATAAAACAATCATCATTAACCAAGCAGCAGTCAAATTTTATTTCTGATAAATTTTCTCGGTTTTACCTATACAGAAACTTAAGACAAACGTTACATATTAATATTTTATATAAAAAAATATTGAATGTACCCAGTTTGAAATCCACAATTTATTTAATAATACGCTGAACAATTTTCTATATTATAGGGTCTTTCGTTATGTAGATATTTTTAGTATAATTGTTTCGTGACGTTAGACAAATGTAAAACGTAGATACAATGTGACTTTCCGACATTTTATTCGTGTAATTAATATATGAACGTAATTCTCCCTTTATTAAGTAAAATTATACGTAATGACAACCGTAATAACTTAAAAGCGTGCAACAATGTATGCAATTAAAGTATATAAAATGAATTGAACTACTTTTTGTAATATAGCTAAAAATATGTTGAGTTTTTTTTTATATTGAATCATGAAAAAAAAATTCTTTCTAGATTAAAATTAGTTTGTATGATACGGCACTAAAATTTTAATATAAAGCTAATTGAAAATACAATAAATTTCTATATTAATTAGACAACAGCTGACATTTAAATATCAGTTTACATTTAATCAACAACTGACATTTTAATTTAAACAAAAACTATTTTATTTAAATATAAAATATATGGAGACATCTATAATAGTCATTCAGTCAAAATAAAATCGAAAATAAAAAACTGTTTTTCATAAAAATTGTGATGGTTATTAAAAATATATATATTTAGCTATTTGTAGGTTTGTTCATCACAAAATAAGTAAAGCTAGTAACAGTTCAATGAATTACTGATCCTTTCGTAGAACTACGGTCACAACAATGCATTTATTTTAATCAAATTTTGCTGTTATTTTTATATTAGTTATTATCGAATCTAGAATAAGGCTAAATCTGAAATTTTATATCACCTGTATATTTTCAAGGTAATATAAATAAACAACATGGCAGTAAATCATTGAACATGCTAAAAAATCTCACAATATTTCTACATAAATTGTCATCATAAATATTATAAATAATAAAACGATTGTGCACTTCACCTTTGATCTATGCTTCGTAATTATTTAATATGATATAGCAAGTTAAACTAAAATTATGTTTGCTGGTACATGTTTCAAATTATTGCGTTTTCTGTAAAACCGCCATTTTAAACGTGGTAGTCAAATAATGCTTATTTCTCTATGAATTATTATCGATGCCATAATTGATTATAAAAATATTTCTAGGCTCAAATACGAAAATTGTTTCTTTTGAGAATCTACAGTAAAAGATAATCTCATTTACACGTATATCTTTCTTTCTTATTTGTAAGCTCGTAATTGTAATTATAGAATTGCTTTAGAATATTAAAAGTTCATACAAGAATCGCTTACACCTCTGGACCACATAAGAAATCTATTTTTCATAATTTGAATACATGAACGAAATAGATATTACAGATAATTAAAATTCAGTATTTAATTGTCTTTTAACAAGTTTTTAATTTCCTAAACTAAACGTTAGCGTGGCACAGCTATTATAAAATAGCGCTATTTAAATATGTAAGAATAGTTGATTTTTATATGATCAGCTTACATCAATATGATATAGTTAATTCCATAAGAAACGTTAATAAATTCCTATTGATTATATTCTGATGAAGCAAAAGTATTTTTTATTAGAAAAAGGATAAAATGTAATAAATAAAGAACCAAAGTACTTGGTGAATGCTTGAGCTGCATTCAGTAAGTATTATTTGATATTTATAAAGGTTGTATCGGATTATTATTGAAAATTGTAATAGCCAAATATATCAAAACAATATTATACAAAGGAAATTTGGTTCGAATTGACAAAATTAGTGTTGTTGGAAATCCAATTAGTAAGCTTGCTTTAAGTTGACATTTCTACTTTAAAGTAGTTCATAGATATTTTTTTGTATCATATATTTTCATCTCTGTTTCATTCATATTTTGTGATATTACTAAATTATCATTTTCATATTTGTAAAATTCAATATAAATTAGTTTGATTTTCGTATGGCGATCGCCATTATTCGAGCTAACTCGCTTGCTAAGATTCCGTTCAACATTCCATTTACTTACTTCCCTTTAATGCAATATTTTTATACAGAAACTATAGTTTATTTACAATTTCTTTTTGAATCCTAAAATACGCATTGCTGACTCTACATGTTTTTTTCTGTTAATATATTAATTTTTTATAATTTTCCTTAATTCTACCCATTATTTTTTTTTTGTTTCGTTCATCGAACTGATACAATTTATAAAAAGCTTATAGATGTACTGATATAATAAAAAAAAATAGAGTTTTGTTTCATAGATCTCAAAAAATATAGTGCGTAAAACTCTTATAGAACTACTTAAAAGTCGAAATCCTAGAAAATAATATTAAACAATGACGCCTTGTTTAAAATATTAGCGTTTAAATTCTAAATGAGGAAGAGGAATATCGAATTATAAAATGCACTATTTTAAAGAAACACGTTGTTATTCAAACGTAGAGGCCTTTGCCTACTTGAAAAAGTAGTTACTTATAGATATTGTTACCACAATTATATTAAAGATTCATTTAAAATGTCAGATTACACGTGTTTTGTAATCGTCCCTACTAATAATTAATTGCTGAGCTATATAGATATTAAATACGTTTATGGCAGTCTATACCGCACAGGGATAGTGCAGATCAGTTTATAGGTACTATTAAGATGAACACTTGTTACTTTACATTGTGCCATTTGTAAACTAAACTAGGGCCTGGCAACACCATATCTTCGGGACCTTAAATTATGTTTTTTTTCATAATTAATAATTTTACACAGTATTATCGAAATTATAAATTTTTATTCGATTTTGTGGAGGACATTTGCGTTTTTCTCACGTCGACTCTAGCCGACTTTAACTATGAGCTGGTTTTATTCGAATTTCATATAGTTTTAGCTAGGTTATTATTATTAACAAATAATTATATTTAAACGAGACCAGTTACTGTGTAGGAGCCAGCTGTGATGCTCTAAGTGCTAGTTGGTGATAGCGCGAGCACAATCTGCTTTGTGTATAATTTTTATTTTTTTTTTACTTTACACAATTGCACATTGCTATATTTTGCATTGTTATATTTTGGCAGCTACAAATGTAATAACCTATATTGTGTACAAAATTGCTTGACATTACGACAGTATGTAAAATTGTATAGTGCTTATAAATAAAGATGCGATAATCAGTTACAGTCACTCCTAAACCCTTTGTATATAATAAGTCTCCTTTTTCGTTAATCAGGACAATATACCTATGCCTATGATGTTCATAAATGAAGATTACGTAATTGTAAGCTTTGAAAACAAATAAAAATAGTTATCCGTTTGGATAATTGGGAATACCATGATTTGTTTTATTATCACCTTATGCTATTCAATGTGATAGAAAATGCAATTAACAGCAATAGAAAATCAGATTTTTGATTATGCATTTTAAATTTTAATTATAATTTTGAGGTCGCAGTGGCACAAGCATGTGACTGTAAACGCGGCGGTTGTGAATTCGATTTCCACTTGGAAGAACGATTTATTATTTACCAGTGGCCCCTGTGCGGCTTCGTCTGCTTTTTGAAAAAAATGGTTGGTTATTTTAGTATAACTATGAACATATATATAAAAACATAATATATAACAACAGGTTATACATTTTAAATCGTAATTTTTATCTTTTGGGAATTAATTTGATATTGCTTGCATGAATTATCGTATTTAATATAGGAAAATGTTTAGTTATTTTACACGGCTTTTCCCGGCTTAATTTATATCTCGTGGAAATTCCGGGATAAAATTGAAATTCAAAATTAAAAAAGGCATTTCATTATAGTTTAGCTGGGCCAACACGGTTCTTCTTTTAGAATAGGTACACAAAAAAAGTTTCATTCAAATCGGTCCAGTAGTTTAGAAGGTGTGCGTGTACAAACAGACGAACAAATAGAATATTCTAAAATTAAAATAATTATTTAAGCATCTGTCCATTATTTTTTCGCAAATAAATTAAATGTAAAGACAATTTTTTTTTGTATTTTATTATAGTATAGATTATTTTGTTTATTTTCGTCACTCTGGTAATAAGAAGCGCGGCGTTGAGTTCCGCCACTCCACACGCAATATCTCTAAAATTCGAAGTATTCTCAACTAAAACAATCTATATAGAGTTTTTTTAATTCACCTACAAAATAATATTCATTGTATCAATAGTAAGTATTAGTATATTTGTGAGGCCAGTCGTGGCGCAGGGGCACAAAATGTGACTGTAAACGCAATTGGTTGTGAGTTCGATCCCCACTCGAGGAAATTAAATATTTTCTTTTAATTTATCGAGGTGTCGATACTCTTGTGTCGAGGCAAAGCACGGCGTTGTGTTCCGCTACTCAACACGCAATGCTTGGAGAACGAAGTGTCTCAGCAGGTAGGTTCTCTCTGCCTACCCGGGATGGAATAGTATCTCTAATATTTTTACAAATATGCTTCACATATTTGTAAAAATATTACATATAAATAAATAAATAAATCAAATAAATCAACTTCACGCTGTATCCCGCACACTGCAGGGTAGGCAGAGGGAATCCAGTGTAAAGACACTCCCGTTCCCCACTTTCTGCCGAATTCTGGAGGCATTGCGTGTTGAGTGGCAGAACTCAACGCCGCGCTTAACCTCGACACCAGAGCGAAGAAATGGAAATTTAAATTTAAGTAAATATTTCATCTCCTCGAGTGGGGATCGAACCCACAACCAGTCGGTTTTACAGTCACACCTCGTGCCGCTGCGCTACGACCGGCCTCTACATTACATATACTATTCTTAGAATATTTGTCAAATTATTATAGTCAGGTTGTTTATTAAGCAGAAAGCAAGTAAAGTGTTGAACATTAAATTAAAACGACTAATCTTGTAATCAACATGAAAGGAAATGTATAAATGTTGGTCAACACCTGTTTTCACTTCACAGTCAAAACGCACCTCGCTTTCGACTAACAATGTTATCGAATATATTGAAAAACGTTAATAAGCTTATAAAATCAAACCAAGTAACGAATATAGTAGAGTCGTCATACTTAATCCGATATGTAAGACAATTTGCTGGTTCCTCTGTCTTCACTATCAAGAGCACCGCCGGTGAAATTATTGTTTCTACATTTACTCTTTTTGGTTTTATTTCTTTTATTTTTTGGTATACTCTATATTTTTATTCGCTTTATAAAGTTTATATTGAAGATCAAACTATTCTCAGAGCTCTCTATGATACCAAATTGAAACGATATGGTGACGAATTTGAGAGGATAACTAACACTTTATTCGTCTTGTACGCATTGTGGAAGGTTCCCTTTGATTTGAGCGGCAGTACAGAAGATATGCAGTTCATTGTCGACGTCGACAAAGCTTTCCGAGAGCTTGGCGAAGAGCTTGATTATTCGAAGAAAATTAAATCACTCATCATAATATGCACAGCCCAAATATTTATCAGCGGTACTCGAATTCTCAGCGTATGGATATCATTCCGAAACTTAGATGTTAGCGTGCCCACAGCTAAAGTATTCCAGATGCTTTTTACAGATTATATAGCTTTCGTTATAACAGCACAGTATTGTACTTATCTTATTATATTAAGAAGAAGGTACAAAATCATAAATAGAGTTCTTACTGCAATAAAAGTGCAATCCAAGGATTTCTTTATGATCCGATTGAATCAACCAGGTGTTTCGGACAAATTTCGGAGTATTAAACTCCAAGCGAAATATTCCAGTACAAAGCTTAAATCTTGTGGAAAAATTTATAGTATGATTTACAAAGCAACAGAAACTGCAAACGACAAATTTGGATCAGTGATACTGTACACTATGCTGATGACACTATTGTTCATAGTTCTATATCTGTATTACTTTATGGAAGCAACGGCATCGGGCCTGTTCCATGATACAGAGAGATACATTGACTTCTTAATATATGTGTTTTGGCAAATTGGTTTTGCGCTTAGTATTGAACACGCTTATATTTACTTCAGTGAAGCCACCGTTAAAGAGGTACCGGAATATATTTTCTTTCGATGTTTTTAAAATTATATTCTAGATCTATTTTGATTATAGAATAAATAGTAATTATATTTAATTCTTATTTTAAGGCTAAATTAACATCTCTAATATTACATGAAATTATAAACGGTAACTCAGATCCGGAAGTAAGAAGTGAAGTAAGTGTTTAAACCAGCTTTGCACTTTATATTTGTCCTATTATAACTTTCTTAATAGAGATTCTGTTTGAGCCTTTTTTGGTAAGCACAAAAAATCGAGTCGATTCAGTTCGATTCAGGTAGTACCTAGTCCCTGTTTTTATAACATTATATAAGGAGATCTATCATACAATTTAAATAAAAATCAATGGGTACATCTATTATGGTAATTGATTCAACATTTAAATTAATTATTTAAAAAATTGTATTTTCAGGCAGTGCACTTCTCGTTACAAACACTTCATCAGAGGCCAATATTTACAGCACATGGATTGTACAAGCTTGACTATGCAATGTCATTGCAAGTAAGAAATTCATTTTAATAAACCTTTTTTATGAAATAAGTACTTGCAACAAACTTGTTAGGCTTGTATGCGTTCACCATGTGGATGATGGACACATCGCGTTGCGCGATTATGATCTCGGAGCAATACCTGGCATATCCGACCTAAATAGGCTTATGGGGCACGTCCAAACTCATCTCTCTAATTAAAAATAAGTATTTAAATGATAAATTACTTATATAACAATTTTTCAAATTTTTCTTTTTATAAATTTCCAATATATTATTAAGATCCAATTATTTATTTTGTTCCAGGGAGCCCGTTCTGTAACTACCTATCTCGTTATTCTTCTACAGTTCGTTACGGATAAATAGTCTAGTAAATCTATTAATTTTAGTTTGTTCATAAATATTTTACGTTATAATGGATACTACACATAATAAAAAAAATTAATAACTATTAGTATGTAAGATGACAATGTAAACATGAAAAAAAAATCATAAAGTAGCACATTTATTAGAACTAAGGTAACTTGTATTAACAATTATAATGTTGAAATAAATGTTTTCTTTAAAATTGAATTTCCTTACAGTAGATACTTAATTCATAATAGCATATAATTTATACTTCCATCGAATTAAACCTTCGAACTTTGTATAAAATGTATGTTATAAAAGCTTATTTCCAACTATAAATTTTAATACCCAATAGTATATAATATCACAAAAATCTATATTTTTAAGATCTGAAGTTATTATTTTAGAAATATTAGGTATATTTGAATATTCAAGAATATTTATTTAGTGTTTTTCCTCCAATATATATGTACATGAAGTTCTCCAATACTAGGTTATCTAAATCACTTAGTTTATTTACTACAGGAACGTAAACTTCGAAAAAAAATATCTTGACAGATGCCGAAAAATATAGAACAAACTACGCTTATATTCTTTCTGGGCATTTATAGAATAAAAGATTCGTGCAAATTTTGTTGTAAAAACATCAAGTAATTGCATATTAACTTTGTGGAAAGCGGGTTTTATGAACATGGGATTTATGAAAATAATGACGACATTATTTAATTTTTTCCCCGATTTTATTTATTTTTTATCCATTTATTTGAATTCTAAGATATGATAGATATCAAATCAATTTATATTTAAGTATAAACCATATGAAAAGCAGTTAAGTCTTTAGAATAATTATATTTGTAACTTACGGATATTCTTATTGTTTTTTTATGAAATTAGTAGTAACTAATGAATTTATTTTTAAAAAAGATTTCTTACATTAGTTTATTGAATTTATATTATTGTGTAAGTACATTTTGCTTAAATATGAAATTGTCACATAGTAACAATAACCTACAAACTGACAATTATAGGAAAAAGGGCGGCAAAAAATAAACCAGCCTATAGTATAGGTGCCAATGCCGCTTTTACTTATACCAAAACAATCAATGTTTCAAATTCGAAAATAGCTTTGTCTGTTTGTCTGTCTATGACGCAATCACGGCCAAACCAATGATCCGATTGTAATAAAAATTCATATAGGATCTAGGGATGAACATAGGCTATTTATTTCCAGATGGAATATTCCAAATGCAATAAAATTATTTTTGAAGATGTATTGTTTCTAAATGCAATAAATGGCTAAATAAGTTTTTTTTGAGCATATTTATTTGTTAGTTACCTTTCATTTTGGATTGAAGACGTTTTAAGTTACGTTGACAGAAATGGTGATGGAATTTAATAATGAGTCTCGCCAAAAGTGTAAAATTATGTTGTTGTTTCGCCAAAAAATGAATTTTATATACAGTAACATTTTCTTAAAAAGTAACACAATGCACGGTTATCACTTACAGTGTTATAAAAAGTTCATTGCTGTAAAACAAAAATATAAATGTATGTCGTGGCGTAGGGGCACAAAGTGTCACTGTAAAACCAACTGGTTGTGGGTTCGATCCCGACTCGAGGAGATGAAATATTTACTTAAAGGAGATTGAAACTTTTGGGCCAAAACGTAAAGAATTGAGATGTGGTCTAAAAAATTACTAATTTTTTTTATTTGTGGAATAGCAAATAATAAATTAATTGACAATCTGGAAGTGGAGAAAAATGAAAAATATAAGTTTTAGATCCTTAATCGATTAAAATCAATCATTATTTAAATGAGAGATGTGACAGCTGATTGACAATGACACCTTGTCTATTGATTTTTTGCATTTTTTGCTTCTCTTATTACGTTTGTGTCGATGTGTTTTGAGTGCTTTCCCGTTTGTTTGATATTTTCAAGCTGTGTTTTTCTCGGATTTTGACTCTGCCTACTTTGTACGACCCTCGCTTCCCCACTGGACTTACGACTGCCACGCTATGGATATGAATCGCTGTGTGAATTGTGGGATAGCCAATGGTCACTGCAATACCTAGTCCGACGACCTTTAGACGATGAAAACCACCACCACCTGGTTACTTAGAGGTGTGATATAATCCCGGCATATAAGCAGGAAAACATATTTCTGTTATATTTTAGTAGACAGCTCTCGTAGAGGAAGGGAAGCTATTGCTATGAAATACTCCAATTATATTGTAGGAAGACGAATGGTAGGCTGCTGTGTTCATGTTATGAGTATTATATGGTACCTTAGTTGGGCTAGATACCAAAATAATTTTGTTCCACCTGCACACTTCTTAGATGACATTTTAATAATAATAGAAGAAGAATAAAATATTCATTAAAATGTGTTTTATTTATAAATAATAAACGATAATGCTTAAACAATTCAGTAATCATATATTTTAAAGAAGTTGATGTTCAAGAAATTGTGCTGCGAAATTAACCTCACTTTTATCAAAACTCTAATAACTCAGCTCTCTGATTGCCAAAATTTATATACTTCTCAGGGAGGGAATGATGTACCTAAATCTATTAAATCATACCATTTTCATATCTTTACATTCTGGGCCCAAAAATGTATGGAATAGTTTCAGTCTCCTTTATGTTTCCATTTCTTCGCTCTGGTGTCGAGGCAAAGCGCGGCATCGTGTTCTGCCACTCAACAAGTCTTTAATTTTTAATAACATATTTGAGGCCGGTCGTGGCGCAGCGGCACGAGGTGTGACTGCAAAACCGACTGGTTGTGGGTTCGATCCCCACTCGAGGAGATGAAATATTTACTTAAATTTATATTTCCATTTCTTCGCTCTGGTGTCGAGGTTAAGCGCGGCGTTGAGTTCTGCCACTCAACACGCAATGACTCCAGAATTCAGCAGAAAGTGGCGAACGGAGTGTTTTAACGCTAGGTTCCCTCTGCCTACCCTGCTGTGAGCGAGATAGAGCGTGAAGCTGATTAGATTTTTATTTTTAAAATATTTTCTAATGCAAAACGTTGCGTCGACTTAGAAGCTTTTTTTTCTGTGCTCCAAGGGATCATAGACATGAATATTTGATATTAATTTCAGTTTAATACCTCCGTGTGATCTCATGCACTGGTCATGCGATGGTCTTGACAGACGAGCTGACTCCACATATCCTACGAAGAGATTGCACCCACGTTTCGCTGTCGTATAATAGCATCGGTACAAACACTGAATTGTGTATGGCTAAATGTGCTGACGTTTCACTGTGTCATCAACGCAGCTTAGGCACCATTAACCTTATTATGGGAAGTAATACGCCTTTCCACGTCCACCTTGTATCTTCCATTTCTCCAAATATTCACTTTCCATATATCTTACCATCTTATATCTTACCATTTACACTGATCTTGCATTTCGTCTTTTCTTCATTTCTTTCAAATACCAAAATCTTTGTGTCGTTGCTCTCTTCATACAATCCCTAAGGTTCTGTCAGCATACTTCAATATTTTTATTTCCAGATTCGCTGCTGTCTAGCTTGTCTTGGAAATTCTTTCTTGATATTCCTCTCTAATCGGTGGATATTGAAGCTTCCAGCTTCTTATGCGGTAATTTGACTCTAAGTTTGGACATCATGTGTAGCTGCACCAACCTGTGAATAGATCCCTTATTCTAACAACGACAAGATAATTATCTGTTCCCAGCTCAACACGCCTAAGCACTCGCTTATCCATAACTTGGCTTCAAAAAAATAAACTTGGCTTCGAATACGCTGATCCATTAAGAATAAATGAATCATACTTGTCCCTTCCGCTCCCATGTATACGAGTACATGTGAATTTGTTTGTGGTCAAACATCGTGTTTGCATTACTTCATATTATAAATTTTTGTTTTCTGTTTCTTTTATTGTATAAGTTTTTTTTTATAGTGTAAATAATATCAAAGAATGATTTGTATTATGTTTGTTCTCTTTTTTTATTAATTCATGCATGTCAAGTTAGCCTATAAGTGCGGTATACAATTCATGTTGTAGTCTCTTAAGATTGTTTTGTTTTTAGCATAAGAATTATTATTGTATACAACGTTGGCTTCCTATTAAATAAAATAAAATAAAATAAAATGAAATGAAATGAAATGAAATGAAATGAAATGAAATGAAACGAAACGAAACGAAACGAAACGAAACGAAACGAAACGAAACGAAACGAAACGAAA
>JAATLQ010037037.1:0-17796 GCA_013421005.1 Heliconius erato x Heliconius himera | reverse complement strand
CATCCCGCTTCTGAGATGTAAAGAAATCAAACACCTCGAGGCTTTTACAGAACTTATATTTCTTCCAGAGTTAAATACTGTTAAGCTTGTACAATATCTATCTTAAATTCTAATACAATATATCAATCTAGAGATTCTCTTTATTCTTCCGCTCCAAGTCTAAAAGTATATCTAATTATTATAAAATATTATTATATAGTTATTATAATTTTCCGACTACATAAAGCGTCATCTTTATTAATGTTCTCTCGTGACAGTTCTATATTATTTCCTTTAAAATATCTTTTTATTCAACAAAGAGGTTGATTTACATTTTTATAATAAATTATTGCGAATATTAAAACTAATTAATATAAAATCATTACAATAGTAATTGAAAAGGTATCTATAAATTTGATTTGCTTGTAACTAATTACATTGATATTTTCATTTGTCTACTCTGGCACCAAGGCAAAAGCCCAGCGTTGAGTTCCACCACTCAATAGGCAATGCCTCGAAAAATTCGGTAAAAAATTGGGACCGGAATGTCTTAAAACTAGGTTTCCTCTGATTACCCTGCTGTATGCAGGATACAGCGGAAAGCTGATTATTATTAATGCTTCAGGCGTTCATTACCAATAATATACGTTCTTACTCTCCTTACTTTTTATTTACTTCACTTTATCTTCATGTAGGTACATAGTAAGATTAGCTAATTGACATTATTGTGTGGATCGATATTAATTACTCCACACTCTTATCAGAATTCCTATTAGATACAAGTAAAATTTAGATACTATCAGCGAGCTTCAATTCTGTAGTCGATAATTCCGCTTGAATTAACAGTGATTGGATTCGTTCAGGTAATTATCTATCCTAACACGACTATAATGTAATAGAGGCGTATTAAGTCGAGATAACAATAACATATAAGCTGTGCTATGTGGCTAAAAATGTTGTTATAAAAGTAATATATTTGTTATTTATGTAAAACTGTGAAGTCAGTCGTGGCGCAGGGGCACAAAGTGTGAATGTAAGCATGACTAGATGTGGATTCGATCCCCACTCGAGGAAATAAATATTTATTTAAATTTATATTTTCTTGTTTTCGCTCTGGTGACAAGGTAAAATTTGGTGTTGAGATCCGCCATTCAACACGTAATGCCTCCAGAATTCAGCAAAAAGTTGGGAACAGAGTATCTTAACACAAGTTTCCCTCCACCTATCCCGCTGTGTGCGGGAAAAAGCGTGAAGGTGACTTATGATTTATTTTTATGTTAATTTATATTTTTGTTATTTATAAAATATATAGACATATCGACGAGGAGTAAAATAATATTTCATGCTTTCACTTGGCCAAAAATTTTAGAACGCAGTACTTTAAGAACTTAAAATACACATAAGTTTACTCAAGCTTTAAGCATAAGATTTATTGTGATTAATGAATGAGTTGTGTAATGAACTACAGTTGCACAAAACATAAGACTCTTAAGGATGTTGCTTGTGCTAATGGCCACGTACGTTTATGTTAAAAATATATCTAAAATAAAATTTTCACAGAGATATACATACATTTCACAATAATAGATACTCGTATAACTTATTTCCTACACTGAATAAAATGTCGCAACGAAAACAATAGGTAACGGGTAAAATTTACAAGTATCATATATAAACAAGCTGATAATATAAATCGGCTTACCGCTGTATCTCGCATACAGCAGGGTAGATAGTGGGAAGATAGTTTTAAGACCCTCCATTCCCTACGTACCATCAAATTTTTCGAGACATTGCGTGTTGATTGGCAGAACTCAACGCTGGGCTTTTACTTTGGTGGCAGATCGAAAAAATGAAAATATTAATAAATAATGATTCATTACCTCTAGTAAGGATCGAACCCACAACTCTCGCGTTAGATTCGCACCGTTGTGTTCCTGCCCCACGACGGCCACTACGTCAAGACGGCCTCGTGAAACCGACGACGAGCTGAAATTTATTTTCCGTTTTGTAAAAGTGAACACAAAATATGTAATATAATGCCCGTAATTATAAAACTTATTTCCTATATAAGTATATTGCATTGGCAACGACTATCATGTTTACTCTCATATTTTTTCATTCGTTAAGTAGTCTCGTTTATTTTAACCCTTAACCACTGACGTGTAATCTCATAAAACTGCCACTGTCAGTGGCATATATACGTATGACATACGTACGTATTTTAAATTTCTCTTATTACACTTGTGATTATATTTTTTTTTAGCTAAGCATATTCAATATAAGATAAAAATAATAAAAGAAACATTATTAATATTCATAGAAAAGTATTTATTGATTAACAATCACAGTAGTACCTAAAACTACATAGTAATTTTCAAAAATTCAATAATAAATATTTTAAAGTATATTAACTTTCTTTTTTAGCTTAACTATATATTAAGAACAGGTTTAATTATATACAAAATAGCAATCATAACAAAAGTAAAGCGTGACATATTTGATAGCCGTAACGGTGTTTTGCGACATTCCTGCTTAAAGCACATGTAGCAATTATTCATTCTTACAAAAAAATTTAAGTTCATAGGTTAGTTGTTCAGTTTCCATCGCCTTATACTTACCTAAGATACGGCCAATACACTTGAGAGTTCATGTTAAAATTGTGGCGTCGCGTACCTTTCTCCAAGATTATTCATAATTGTTAGATGATCTGAAGAGTCAATATTTGACAGTATGAAAGAATTGACAGCAAAAACATCTAGAATCCTATAAAATATTACTTGTCTGGATTTTCTCGCAAAGCTGTATTTTGCACATTTTTCATCTAAGGAATCGGCACCATTCGTTGCGTTATAAAATGTCAGTTCGCCTTGCTCCTGAATAGTTAGGCTGGAAAAATAAGACAAAAGAATGTCATCTGCCGATGATGAGATCTGGAGCAGCAGCAGCAGGATTGGATTTGGATTAACCAATAAGGTTCAATAGGATGAAATTAAGTTATGAATAAAAATCTGCTAAGGTAACGTACCACGTTTGTACCCACGTCAGTGGTTAAAGGTTAAATATATTATCTTAAAACCATATAATATTATGCATTTAAATGAAAAACATAATTATGAGATAAACTACTATTGTAATTTCAAAGCTCTTTTTAGCCTCACTTTAATTTATCCATCAAAATTCAATTGCTGATAAATAAAATATTAAAAATTATAAGAAAATCTTTTAATTAATTAAATTTTAATTACAAAATTTAATGATAAGTATATAATATTTTAAATGAGAACTTTATACTCTACAGTCATATAAAGCGTAATATTCAAAGTAGGTCAAATAAGAAATTCTGCGCCCTATTTTTGAAGAATGTTAGTCGAAAGAAAAATATACATATATGAGTAGTTCATTCAGGAAATGAGCCCTTTGCTCCCCATTACTGATATCAGATATTATTGATTTACTTGGAAACTAGGGCCCGTTTTTATAAATCGCTCTCATAGAATATAGGTAATTCAAATTTGATCTAATATCAAATTTATAATACAGTTCTGTTATCCAATAACATATAAGATTGAACAATATTATACCTGTATGACGCAATTCAATCTCTTAGTAGAGATTATTAATCTATGTCGATTTGCACTAGACTGGATGTACTGTAAGTGTTATTGAAGATCATATTATATTATTGTTTGTTTTAACGTAAATACACCGTATTTACCATAGTACAATTAAATTATGAATTAAGTTTCTATATAAGTTGCGTTGACATTTTTATAATTTAGTGACTACATTTTTTTAAATTGATTTTACTAAAACAAAAAAAAAAAATTCTATATGTTTGCAAACTTTGTAAACACAACTTTTAAAATAACTTCATTTTTTTAATTATATAAGATACATATATACTATAAGACAAGATATAATTTACTGATACTAACGACAATATTTATAGATGGCACCCTAATAAAATGAAAAATATATACTTAAAAGTGTCTGTTTAGTCAAATTACTTAATGCAAATGAAATGGTCTGTTGTAAGACGTCGTTATCTCGTTATAGAACGTCTACTCGTAACAACTAGCAATCATTGGTGCCATTACCGTAAATTAATTGTCAAAATATAGCTTCAAAATTACAAGATAGCCAAAAGATAGAAAAACAAATGTATTTAAATATTATATTTGACTATTATAAAAGTAATATTTATAGTTTATTTTGTAAGTAAACTACATAGTTATTAAATTATGTTGTTCTCAATGCTGTAATTCTCTAATATCAAGCCATAGAATAAATAAAAGATAGAGTGAAAATGCGTTATATTATCTAGCTGTTATAAAAGTACACACTATAGTAGCTTATATATAAATCTAAAATACGTAACGTTTCGACGACGACGTTTATGTATAAATATGAATTTGTATATTAATAAAATACGTTAATTCTGAAATATAAAGATAAGCAGGAAATGATAGTTTTGTTTCCAACGTAATTTTGTTTAAAAATACATATTTTTATATTTACTCTTAAAATATGAACCCATAACCACAAATCAAATATGTCCTACTTTATCTACTACTGTAAGTTCTATAAATAAAACGTTCTTGTTTATTCTAACAACAACAATAATATAAGATACCAACTTCTAAAGTAATTCGCATTTATTTACCCAAAGTAGGATTACATTGGAGTAAAATATATAAAGAATATTTCAGACCGGGTTCACAAACCCTACATATAAACATGTTAATCTCAAGAAAGAATGGAACGACTTACAAAAAACATTCGAAAACAATTCTATTATCTTTATTTTCGGTGATCGTTTTGGGTGGTGTATTACATAAATGCTTTTGTTGTACATTCAAAATAGCGCATCTTATTGTGTGAGTTTGTTGTTCAACATGCTCTTTATTATAGTGATATCTGTGTTACATATTTTACGTAAAAAGAAGTGATATCAGTGATATATCACTGTTCTCACATTTACTCTCCGTTCTCCACTTTCTACCGAATGGAGATTTCCGAATTCGAGACTGTTTACCGTTTTTCGTATCCCCATCCTTCAAGTGAAACAAACCACCTTCCTTCATTACCTTGTTTTATTCATGAAAGTATGACAATGAAATTGCGTGGATTACTCGCCAGTGAAGCTAAATTATATAATTTTAATGAAAAATATTTATGAATTATTATACGAGTATTATTTATGTAATAAACCTAAAATAACTTTCTAAACCGTAATTATAAATAATATATAAAACACAATCTTATTTTAGACAACCTTATGTAACCCATAGTAAACAGTAAGGAAACATACGAAATCCTACTCAAAAAAAACATTTCAACTCTTTCAAAGTCCTAAATAAGATAATAAATGGATAGCCATTTAAAAAAAAATGATAATTTACTTATTATTCAAAATAGTCCTCATGGGCCCAATCTTTAGTGTTAATTAAATTATATCTTGACTGAAATTTTGGTTTTAAAAAATAACCGCTTGTTGTCTACTGGTGCACCTCAAGTTTTAACATTGCCTCTGGATCGCAGTTCACGCACTTTAAATCTCCGCCTCGACCTACGACCCCACATATTCTTAGTCACAACATCTCACAATTATTAAACTGTATACATGCCCTCCGGGGGGTCCTCATGCTTTTTAAGTGACCTTCCTCCAGTAACTGTGATTTCGAAGGTCAACCGAGGTCTCCCTCCAACTCTCTTATCACTCATTTTTCCATCATAAACCTTCCATTCTTTCATCACTCATTCGTTCGACGTGCCCAAACCAGCTGAGCGCGTTTTTTTTTCATGCTTGCTTTCCAGATGTTCGCGATACTCGAAACGTTAACGTTCAATATACTGATACTGGGCGCGGCTATAAGGGGAGTGTTTTGAAAGACAGGCGACATGGGATTTTTTAGTGGTTAACGCGCAAACTTGTGTCTTCAGGGGGTAAAATTGAACTAAGTTCCTTTCACCCCATGAGGAGACCTTCTGGAGGGGTGCCTCAACAGAAGGCACAAGTTTATTTCGGCATTGTTCCACGTTTTCCCGAGAAAGAATTACGCGACCGGAGTAAACAGCTTACTCTGTGCTATCGTCTGCATAGCAGTAAGAAAGCTGGATCGGCAGCTTTTTTACTGCTTAATCTTATTGCTTACTTGAATAAATTCTCGGGAAGCGCATAGGATGGAAGTAGGGAACGACTTGTCATCACACTAGGTTCCCTCTGCCTACCCTGCTGTGTGCGGGATACAGTGTGAAGCTGGTTTAATTTTTACTAATATTTCAAAGTATAAATTACTATATTTGTATACCACTAAATAATGTACTTCAAAATACAGAACGAATATTTCGATCTAAATTCATATGAAACATATATAATGTGTTCAAAATATATTCAATTAAACAAGTGTAGCAAGCGAGCACATTTTCCGTCAATGAGTATCTCCGACCAACTTTTAGTAACTTCGCAGTTAATTTCACAGCCGTATAGGGTCGTGCATCAAAATTTTAACAAAAAAATTGAAGTGAAACATCTTATAGTAGTGTTGAAGAAAAAAACGTCACACTAAATAGTCACTTTTTCTGTGACTTTGGACCTTCACGCCTTTAATATTATCAAGCGCTTATATTGCTTCACATTTCTGTATGGATTATTCTAGTTAACTTTTTAAGTTAAAGACAATGATTATTACTGGAAGTCTGACTTCGAATTTGTAATTAAAATAACAGATTTTTAGATTCAATGGATCCTGCCTGATAAAATATTTGTTAAATTTGATGTCACCATTCACTTATTAGTGATTCAATTACAAAACAAATTAAATGAAAAATAAATAAATCAGCTTCACGTTGAACCCGCATACAGCAGGGTAGAGGAAACATAGCGTTCCCTCCCTCTGTTCCCTACTTTTTGCCGGATTCTGGAGCATTGCGTGTTGAGTGGCAGAACTCAACGCCACGCTTCATCTCCTCGAGTGGGGATCGAACCCACAATCAGTCACAATTTGTGCCCCTACGCTACGACCGGCCTCAACTACAAATTATATATAAACTAGAGGGCGCGCGCGGCTTCGCCCGCTTATTAGGAGTGAATTCTAAAAAACCACGAAACACGTGTTCAATAAAATATTTTTAACAGTCTGAATTTAAATTTTTATAAAAATCGGTGGCAATTTAAAGATTTTTACATATAAACTTTCAACTCCTTATTTGAACCTTTAGGGGGTGAATTCTTAAAAACCATGAAACACGTATTCAATGAAATATTTTTAAGAGTCTGAATTTCAAATTTTATAAAAATCGGTACAGATTAAATTTTTTTTCCATACAAACTTTCAACCCCTACTTCATCCCTTTAGGGTTAAGATTTTTCAAATTCCCTTCTTAGTGGATGTCCAGAATATGAAAATAAACATCTGCCCAAGTTTCACGTTTCTACGCACAGCGGTTACGGCTCTGCGTGCGTCTTACCTCAGTCAGTCAGCACAAGTCCTTTTATATATATAGATAATAAGCAATAATAAACAATAATTTGTATTACCAGAATAAAAAAAAATATCATAGGTACAGTAAAAAAATAATTTCTATAATTTGATACGAATTGATGACGGACGAAAATGATTACTTTTTCAAGATTTTATTTAGTTTCACCTGTCCCGATGTTTGTTTACTTATTTGTATGTAATCAAACTTTCCAGTGTTCGATTGAGATAAAATTTAGCATGAATCTTTATTTTTTGTGACTATGCAATTATATAAATTTAGTCTTGTTGTCAATTAAATATGGCCGCCGCAACAAAATGGCGGCGTACATATTTCAACACTAACTCTTCCAATATGGGCATCAAATGAAAAGGCTTTACTTGTAGAATACAACATATTATTAAAAAATTCAAATCCGAGATAGCCGCCAGTAGAATATGGCGGATTAGATACATATTTTTATGCAACTATCCCAATATAGGTATCAAATGAAAGGGAAACAGATTTTATTTCATCCAATACTTTCTTGCTTTCCATCTCTTTCTTTCCAGGATCTGATGATGCAGCTCGAAGATGGCCATAGGAACTCGGTAATTAAGTGCCACAACCCCATTCTATTTGAGTTCGTATGATTTGTCTTAAACAGTACTTTGGTGTTAGATGGTAATATCGGCCTTATGGCTGGAAAATGGAATTAGGAACTCGGTAGTTAAACGACGCAATTCCATCGAGTTCCGGCTTGTATGATTCATCTTAACAAGTACTTTGGTGCTAAAAAGTAACTAGGGTCTGATGATGGAACTGGATTTCCATAAAAACTCCTTAATTAAGAGACATTCAATCGAATTTCGGTACTGCGGGCTATACAATAAAAACACAATATTAAAAAGTTAAATATAAAGTCAAAAGAAAAAAAACTTTTTAAAAACAAGCTTTTATTACTCGTTACTAAAAAAAGAAGTAAAATACAAAAAAATAATTTAAGTCCGATGTATTCAATATTGACATTTTTATCACAGACTCAATTTTTATATAAAAGCGTGTTGACAAACAAAAAAAATTAAATGTTATATATAATATTGTGTGTATGTTGAACGTATTCATAAGCAAATTATTTATGCCCCTAAAATAAAATCTAGATCTAAATACTAAGCAATTAAAAAAATAGGTATAGTTAAAGCTAACCGTTTCATATATTAAACGACAAGTTTATGTAAGCAATTATTTTATTTTTTTCAGCTTCACGCTTTACTCCGGATGTAGTAGAGTAGGTAGAGGAAGTTTAGTGTTCAGACACTCCGCTCCTCATTTTGCGCCGAATTCTGGAGGCATTACGTGTTGACTGGCGGAACTCAACGCGGCGCTTTGCCTCGACATCAGAAATGAAAATAATAAATATTTCATTTTCTCGAGTGGGAATCGAACCCACAATCTGGCGGGTGTAATGATTGTGCCGCTGCGCTAAGACTTAAGTAATAATTATAAAATTAAATTTACAAAATTTATGAACACACAAAAGAAATCACTTCGACAATATGTCGAAGTCGAATATTATTTTTATCAAGAAAGAGTACCAACCCTACACCAGACCGAGATGCGCCCAACAATGCAGACCCGCTCGTTAATTAGCAAGGAAATGCCGCGCTGGAGCCAAATTGTTCCTTCAAAGTGGAAATTTTAGTTCAAAGTATGCGAAAAGTGATAGACCGAAAGAGGTACGAGCATTATTGTTTGTGAAGAATGAACGTGGAAATACTCGTATACCACAACGTTATAATATATTTCGATAATTTTTATTATATTTTTAAATATTTAAAAAAATATTGCGATTATTTTTTTTATGGAAAGGATAAGGCAAATAAGTTTACAGTTCACCAGATAGTAAATGATCACCGCCACAAGTTAAGACTACACACTTTATTCACCAGAGCTGTTCACTACAAATAATTAAATAGCATCGTTCCCCCGAGTGGACATCAAATCTAAAAAAATTGCGTTTACAGTCAGTCGCTGTCCCACTGCGCCCTAGTGGCTTCCACTTTAATACTAAGTATGGAGAAAGTGATAGATCGAAGAGATACAGCTTAATCAGCTTCACGCTGTATCCCGCACACTGCAGGGTAGGCAGAGGGAACCTAGTGTTAAGTTTTTTTGTTAAAAAAATATTTATTTTACGCTTTAAAGTAATGGGTAGACCTTAAGAGGATACTTCTCAAACGAGTAGGTAGTGGTTGTACTATGTAAAACTTCAATCGCAATTAGGTATTATTTTTGTGCAAACTAACATTTTGACATACTGACAAGAACATACATAAAACATATACGAGCAAATTGGGAACCTCTCCCTTTTTTGCAGTCGGTTGACAATGAGAACATCCTCTTTTTTGAACTTGGTTAAAAAGAAATGTAACGATGAGAAATCTCACTTCTGATGAAAAGTAAAACGTGGTTCGCCAATTTTAACTATGTTTTTCCTGCATCTATTACAGTATATAAAATATTCCTTACCAAAAAGTAACAAACTTGTTCAATTTCAACCGAATCTCATAATCAGAACCTAACCAAACCTTCATCAGGTTATCATTGAAGTGTATCCTTATACCTGCGGAAACAAAGATTAATAAAAAAACAGTTCAATTCATAACCTCCTTTTCTTACAGAAGTCGGTTAAAAACGTAACATATGAATAACGAAAGCGTTCCATATTAAAATAAAATAAACGTAAAAGTACTTTCAGTGCATTACTAGTTACACGTGTCGTTGAATTCTCTTACATATAAATTTTCTCTAATGTCAAGACGAGGTTTGAATGTCGTTCACGAGTGTCATTTTATCGGCTAATATATATTTTTTTCGACATCGTATTTAATTTATTTAACACAGATCTATCTTATGATAGAATCTATCATAGTTCGATTTTTAACTGACTTCTGTAAAAAAAGAGGTTTCTATATTTTTTACTTCGAGATCCTTTCACTGGGTGACCTGACTTTGATATTTTTTTTAAACCTAGTATTTCCCGTGTGGTCCCATTTTAATTTGGTACATTTTTGACAATGAGAGACAGACAGACAATGATAAGAAAATCATATAAGTCTTAAATTTTCATTAATTATGTGCGAAAGATAGACGAATTACTAAATATCACGCCGATTCTTTTCGTTCATTCTCTTTATTAGAAAATATACACTTCAAGGATAGTTTGGTAAAAGTTTGGTAAAGTTCTGATCCAGTTGAAATTGAAGTCAGTTTAAATTTTGTTAAAAATTATAATGATTTCCATGTGTGCACAGTATTTTTTTACAGTAAAATAAATAATATTATTATTTCGAAGAAATTTTGCCATAATATATTATTGAAAAAAATATTTTGCAAATTCACTACAATCATTACAAGTACAATAAGTGCTCTATGTAAGCGAATTCAAATAGATATATATAATATCTATATAATATTTGATGTAGGTCATCTAGCTTTATTCTATGTAAAACAGTTCAATTCACATAAAAGTTTCGCATTCATTCTGTTTGCCTACCAATTGTCCTCTTTGTCGTTGTGTCTGTGTGCTTTACAGTTCGAATAGTTAGGACTCTGTTGAAATTACTTATGTTCTAGTTCTAGTGACTGAAATAGTCGTATGTTATTTTATTATGTCACATTTTCTTATTATTTTATAAATAAAGATAATAATTTATTAACTATAACAATGTTGGTAGTTTTTCAAAAGGTATAAGAATTAAAAAAATGCCTAAAATAAGCTTTCTTTTCATATGTTGTAATAACTAAATATTAAATATCCTCAATTATATAGATATTAGAGGCCAGCGTGGCGCAGGAGCACAAGAGAGTGATTGTAACGCGACGTTGTGGGTTCGATCCTCACTCAGAGGATGAGTGCACTATTTTTATAAATATTTTCACCAAAAACTTGATTTTCGCCACTCAACACGTCATGCATGCATTCGACGGAAAGTGGGGTACGAAATATGATAACACAAGGTTCCTTCTGGTTACACTGTTATATGCAAGATACATATTAAATCTGTTTGTTCTATTTTTTTGTTTATGAACCGATTGAAATAAAACAAATACTAAATGTTACGGAAGTTTGCTTAAATACAGAAGTGCAAGTTAAATCGGTTAAGCCGTTTCTGAGATTAGTGAACAAACGCACGGACAAACAGACAAACCAACCGAGGTCTATTACATTGTTAAATCTCTTCTCTCATCTAGTCTTCCATTTATAGAAAACGATGAGTTACGATTTTATTGTAAGTATCGATAAGTTGTTTTTTTATTCAAACATTCTATTGAATATTCTTCTTTGCAAACATACATTATATATTAAAACACGAATGTAATTTAATGTAATAAGTAAATACTTCAGTAGCTTAAGCGTACGAAGCCGCGAAAAGGTTGCAAGTATACCTATATAATTACACTTCTAACGAATATAAAACAATATGAATAGAATAGAATAGAATAAACTTTATTGCACACATAAAACAAAGAAATATATAAAATTAACAATATAAATAAGAAAAAAGAAAAAAAAAAACACGTATGACACACATACCAGACAACAACCTTTGAAACATTACGGATACGTTGTAATGAGGAAAACGTATAAGGAAAAGGGATTAATGAATATTAGAGAAATTATAAAATATTTTTGTCATTAGAATATTTTATTCACTTTTAATAACCATTTAGCAAAGTTATGCTTTCACAATTTAAACCAAGGGATTCTAGCTTATATACAAAGAGGAATATTTTACGACTTACAACGTAATAAGGTCTTTATTTTATCTTCAGTGCATTTTAAGCTACTTCTACAGCCCCATGACAAAGTAATATAATTAATATCATACAAATCCAGTGAAATTTAACGTAAACTAACAAACAGAATATTAAGTCTCAACTAATTATATGAAAGCTTGTTGATCCCTTTGCATTATGACAACGCGTTTACTCAGCCTTTAAACAAAAATAAATTTCATCTTATTTATTTATGATGGTATGAAGATTTACTTATTACAAAGGTTACAAAGTTGCGATAATACTTTGATGGACTATTTGTTTTAAAGCTTTTGAAAACAACAAAAATTTTTCGTAAATCAATAAAACAAAAAAATAATAATATATTAAATAAATTTTAATAATTTTTTTATAAAATTTCACCAAGCAGCCTCTGAAACTAAGACAGGGTAGTACACGAAGCAATTAATAAATTGTGCAAGATGTTTAAAACGTCGGGTTTCCAAAAATATATTATTCTGAATACACAAAATTAGGCGAGTAATCCGTTTAAAGCCTTTCATTGAAAATGAGTTAAGCCGCGAATATCAAAGATGTTACAATGGTGTCAAATTCCCTATTACTAATGTTGAAGAAATTGAAATAACGACTAAAAATATAATTTATTTCTGCTGTTACAAAAATTACAACCATCGTGACTAAAATCGATTCGTTAATATTTGCTCAAAAAATTTTTCGCACAAATCTTTTCGCCGCCTTCATACAAGATGATGTTGTATGAAGAATACATGGAAGAGATTGTACTGTAAAAAAGAGGTCCAGTAAAAATTGCCTTTATCTATAAAAAAGTGCCTTCATCTAGAAAATTAAATACATATATTATATTTATAATATAAAGAATTCGTAATAGGGAAGTCGAGCCCACAATATGTGGGCGTGCAAATCCTGTGCGTTTAACTTTTAAATCTCCGTTTGTCTCAACTAAGATCTCTTTCGGGTTCAGCAGAGATCACTTTATAAAGTTGCGATAAGACAAAGCTATAAATTGGAACTTAGCACGTGAAGTATATGTAACTTCTATATCTGAACTAAGCCTTTTCCTTTACGTACAATTTTATATTGGGTACTAATTATATTTTTACGACTGAAATTATTAATATAAAATTATACTAACAAAATTATCTTCAATTTCTATTTACACCTGTATAATTTGAAATGAAACTAAACGAGGTGTAAAAAAGAATATAGAGTACGTGTAGCGACTCAATATTTTTAAAATGTTAGAAAACCAGTTCACAATCAGCTTCAAACAAGAATCTAGGGGCATAATAGTAAAAATATTTTGTCAGGAAAATAAATGCAAGAAATGTTTACTTAATTTAAATGCAAAGGCGTACACAATTCCCGATGCAATTTGGTTTTAAAAAGGCTTATTTTCGTGATTACTATAATTTACATTTCAAATATACAATGCAGTGGTGTTAATAAACTAAACAATCAGAATATACGAGGCAATTTACTTTATTAATATTTTTATTGGCTTTTGAAATAATGTGGCATATCTCATCTTATTTGAAAATATCCAATATCGTACAACAACTTCAGAGAATAATAATACGAATATTTTAAGTACCTACTTGTATAAAACATTAACAATCAGTAAAGCCACTGAATCGAACAAAAATATTAAAAAAAATATAAAAAAATTAAATTAAATCAGCTTCACGCTGTATGCCGCACACAGCAGGGTAGGCAGAGGGAACCTAGTGTTAAGACACTGCGTTCCCCACTTTCTGCCGAATTCTGGAGGCATTGCGTGTTGAGTGGCAGAACTCAACGCCGCGCTTAACCTCGACACCAGAGTGAAGAAATGGAAATATAAACTTAACTAATTATTTAATCTCCTCGAGTGGGGATCGAACCCACAACCAGTCGGTTTTACAGTCACACTTCGTGTGACGCCACGACTGGCCTCATAAAAAAAAATAAGCAACAAAATTAGTTCCTTTAACGATTTCACATAATATATTTAAGGACATCTTGTAAAAAATACCTGATTGGAAGACTGAGTTTCAACAGAAAATGGCCAAGCCGCGTTAGCTATTAACGGGAGCGGATAGCGTAGGATTCTGCATTTCCATCTTATTGTTGCTGTGCCCTCGTTTGGATGCAAATTTTTTATATTTCTCGACTGCACCGTGCTTCGCATTAGACTCATCTCCTGTAATTTACTTTTTAATAGTTGGTCTTTCATTTGTTGTATTTTTATATTACGTGTAAATAAATAGTTGATTTACATTGGCACTTTCTAATGTATATTTTGTGTTAGAAGAATAAATTTACATTATTTGGCGTGCATTTGGAAATCGTTATTATTTTTTTTTATTTGTCGTTATTTTCTTGAAATATAATCAATTTATTACAAATCGCACATAAGAAAAAATAATAAAATGTTCACAGACTGCGAATAAAGCACTCTACCATTTTATACAGCTATGTTATATTTTACAGCAAAACATATTTAAATTTTAAATGACCTATTTTAACCGGAATAATTGCGTATATTAAGGTTTTTATAGTCTGAAAGTACAGTGCACTTTTCTCTGGCACCAAGGCAAAAGTCCGGCGTTCAATTCCGCCACTAAGAACGCAGTGCCTCGAAAAATTCGATGGAAAGTGGGGAACGGATTGTTTTAACACTAGATTCCCTTTGCCCACCTTGCTATATGCGGGATATGTGTAAAACCGATTATTTTTATACTAAAAGTAAGTTTTTGGATGCGATACATTTTGCTTACACGTTTTCCTAGAAAATACTACAGACCTTTTAACTTTACTCAGCAAAAGAATTTCCTAACCAATATATAAATATATGTGTGACAGATTCATATTAACTTAATAAAAATGTATGAAAACAAAACTTGTTTCGTTACGCAATTTTTAAACAAAATTGTCATGTAAAATATTTAATTTTTTTAATTTAAAATAATAAAATAAAATAAAATAAAATGAAATGAAATGAAACGAAACGAAACGAAACGAAACGAAACGAAACGAAACGAAACGAAACGAAACGAAACGAAACGAAACGAAACGAAACGAAACGAAACGAAACGAAACGAAACGAAACGAAACGAAACGAAACGAAACGAAACGAAACGAAACGAAACGAAACGAAACGAAATGAAACGAAACGAAACGAAACGAAATGAAATGAAATGAAATGAAATGAAATGAAATGAAATAATATCTGGTACGCCGGCCCGGAAAGCGAGCCCGCTGCCCGGTAAATCGGTCGTGTCATTACCCTTTCCCTTGGCCTCACTCACACAAACAACATGCAAATCTCTGCCATTCATCACATCTAATATTTCATTCATCTTCTATTTTATCCCTGCTCATGTGGATTTCTACTTAGATATTTGTAGCTCCGTCCTTCACCTCCCGCCTTTCCGGACCTGCCTTGTTGGGTGGCTGTCTTCAACGCCGCACTCGTTGACACTGATACTCCAGCGGGGGCGCACTGGTGCGAGTCACCTTGGGTGGAAGCCCTACCAATGCGTTCTCGCGAAGTGCACGTGGCGGATGGAACATTGTAGCCCTCATAAGGGCTAGCAGCGGTCGCTGCAGGCAAGCCTTTCATCATTTTTAATCATAACTAAAAGAAAACTTTCTCTTAAAAGAACCCAACATTATGCTATTATAATTATCATAACCATTATCTATGTATTATGTTTTCTTTATTTATATTAAAATGAAGCAAAAAAGAATATATAATTAAGTACCAAACTACTCAAAAAGTAAAATTACACAAAAAATGTAAAAATAACAGAGAGCCAAGTAAATGTAAGCGAAAAAGAAATCATTAACACTGCGATATATTATTTCAGAGAGTAAGAACCCATAGAAGTTTTCTTTTATTTAAATTTGGTTATAAATTTTTAAGCTTTAAAAAAAGAGGAATTTAAGTGCAAAAGATTTTTAAATTATTATCCGATAAAAAGTCGGAAAATGGCCATATCTCTGAAATTATCAGCAGTTGAGAGGACTTTTTTACTCCAAAAAACTTCCCCTGTAAGCAACCCCCTTTTGAAGAAATTGGTCGAATCACCAGTCACCTGTATAATAAGATAACCTTTAAAATGTTGTAAATGTGGATATGTTTTTTTTATCACGCGTCTTTTGTCACGCTTTATCCACCATGCAGGCAAAAAGAATATGGTCTTGAGAAAAAGAATATGGTCTGATGTCCATTTTCATTCATTAGTAAGCGTGTTAAATGGCGGAACTCAACGCCGCACTTTGTTGGCGATCGAACCCACAAACATCGCGTCTTTAGCAATCAGACGCTGTCTCAATTTGCCACGATGGTCTTCGTGCATACATAAACGTATCGTTGTAGTTTCGTCTATCCATACCTATATTATAAATTCGAAAGTAACTCTGTCTGTCTGTCTGTCTGTCTGTCTGTCTGTCTGTCTGTCTGTTACGCAATCAGGGCCAAACCGCTAATTCAATTGTAATAAAATACTCATACAGAGATACTTGCGGGTCTTCGCATGAACATAGGTTACTTTTTTTTCTCATATTTGTAATATTGTCGATATATACTAACATATTAAAATATTTTTTAATTTGACAGGCAATTTATTCCGCCATGTTAATAACAACCGACCGTTGCTAAGCAACGGTTTGCAAAGTTTATTTGTTGTTATAAGCAAACGTCACCCAAAATGAGCTTGCTTAACGCATACATGGCGTGCGCCAACTCAACCTTATGAGATACATAAAAACAATGTTTTACAAAAATATTGTTCTTTAAATAATGTTTAAAAAAGTCCGCAATACACATACCACGTTTATCTCTGAAGGTTGAGCAAAGTAACACATTAACAACAAGTAACAATTTTAATTAATTTATTTTATATTTATTGGGTTTTTGTTGTATGTATTTTCTATAATTTGATATTGATCCTTATGAAAATGAATATAATAGGCACTTTTAGCATTTCATCTAGATTGAAATTGTAGTTTACTGTATAACATTCTAATAAATAATTAAGGAGATGTCACTGATTCGAAATGACGTAGCCTACGAGCGGCATAGTATGACCATCGCAAACGGGCAGATGACTTTGACGGTTTTGTAAATTTTTATACATTTTCGAACTACTGTTAATTTTTATGTAATTATTTGCTGTTTATAATTAATTTCTACTTTTCTTTGGTTCTTCGCGTATTGGAGTAGTAGATTAGTTAGATTTTCATAAATTTCTTGGTGTGGTGTAAGTTGCGGCATCGGTGTAATATTATTTAAGTATTAAGGAGAGAATTGTTAGTTATTTCATCTTGGTTGGATGGTTATCTATACCGCTGTTATACACTTAATAAATTGTGGTTTTAGTTTTTTGGGATTTTATTTGATATTGCTCGCAAAACTTATCATATTTATTGTAGAAAGGACTTTAGTTATTTCATATAGTATCTATGTACGCGCGCAAGGAAAACGAGTAAAAAGATTTTTCCCGGGTAAATCAGTAAAATCGATCACTGAAAGTCCAATAAAAATTAGTTCAG
>JAATLQ010037036.1:12416-46560 GCA_013421005.1 Heliconius erato x Heliconius himera | reverse complement strand
AAATTAATAAAGTATTTAAAAGGATAAGGATTGATACCATTATGGACAAACATCCCTCAAAATAAAAAATATATTCAAATTACTATTTTTAGACAGAAATATGCTCACTGTATGTTATTCTTAGAAGATACGAATATGCTGTCGCTGACTTTTTTGTAGATCTTATTAAGAGGAATAATACTCTAGTACATTGTTTTCATGTAGGACTTACCATTAAAGCAGCGCATGCGTGAAAGTGTTCTGAACGGGTAGGACTTTATACACATTTATCATATTTATGTCAAATTACAATAAAATATACATATAATAAACCATATATAATCCTTCCCTGAGAAATACTCTACATAATGATGAAAACCACATCAAAATCCGTTAGGTGGTTTAGAAGAAGATAACGTAGAAAGGCCAGACAGAGAAAAAAATCGTTCTTATTTTATAAGATATATAGAGATTAAGATAGTTTCGCGGTGTAACAGTATGTACCTTGAGTATAAGTTAAAAATAAATAAATAAATAAAATAAAGTATGCATGGCATGGCATACACATAAATAACATAGTTAATTATGAATAATACAAACTATATATTTTTAATAAAATATTAATTGGGACGAGTTCGTGTATTGTCGTCCCGAGTGTCGCGACCGTCGTTCTGTCTATATAGTGAATGTTGTGGTTGGAAGGCAGCGGTCGAGTCGAACTCTAAAGTACTACGGTACCAATAAATATGATGCACATAAAGACTCGTTCCAAATGTATAATAAATATAATATGATAATTCGAAACCTATGATGGCACGATATTTTAGGATCGAATTTCTTATAAAGGCAATATATGTGTAGGGGCGATACATATTGTGGATCCAAGTGATCTTTGACCAATATTATGATATTGAATCTTGCTTGGCGTCGCGGAAGCTGACGTGATGGCTTATGCGAACTGTTATAGCGACATTAACTATGTCGTGGCTGATGCCGTCTCGCAGTACGCTCGCGATACGTAAGCTATGCTTGTATGGCGTTGGTCATTGACATATTATATACCACTTCTACGACTTGGTATACGACTAGTGGGTGTGTGGTGCTATTTTATGTCCCAGCTCCGGTGTATGTAGTAGTGTCCGCCTGTCTCGTACGGGTGTGTGGTGCTATTTTATGTCCTGGAACTCTGGTGTATGTATTAGTGTCCGCCTACGGTTCGAGACACGACTGTGGGGTGTGTGCCGTGCGTTTATTTAACATATCGGCCGCCTTGTGGTAGTGCGTTCGTTCCAACGACTTATATTGATCTCACAAATCAATCAACATCACGAATCACTATTCTAATACAATCTTAATATAAACAAGCGTAACAAGTACCTTCGGAAAGATCACACACAAACGTCCCGGAGAGTTCAATAAGACTGTTGCAGCCGCAGTCTGGTAGGAATTCACGGTGTAGGGCGGAGAGGGGCCCGTACTCTTTCTTCCTTTTATTATAACTAGTTCGCAGTTATAGTGGAGAGGAAGATAGGACGCGCTCTTGGCTTATCTTCGGACGAGCTTCGAGTTATGACAATGTTATATTGTCGAGTCTACAGTTATCTAAATAACTGACACAAGAACAACTTCTGATGGCAAATATCTTATTAAAGCGATACCTTCTAATGGCATAATATAAAATTCTTAACACTGTGATATCTGAATCTCTAAAAGATTTTGGGTTTTTCACGATCACAACTATAAACGGTTCTACCCACTAGACACATCACGAGCCAAGGCATTATTTATTAAATAATATTTCCAAAGGAGTTTGGGATATCAGTTACAGTGGTGCCTTGCGGTGCGTCAACGTTAACACTTGGTGTATGAAGGATAGGTGTGTGATGCTATTTTATGTCTTAGTACTGGTGTATGTAGTAGTGTCCGCCCGTCTCATACGGGTGTGTGGTGCTATTTTATGTCCCAGCTCTGGGGTACATTTATAGTAGAGTCCGCTAATTTGTCCAACGCTTGGTTTTATCGTAGAAAACAAAATGCGCCAATCGACTGATGTCGACGACACACTTATAATGTAAAACTGAACATCACTGGTTCTGCTGCTGTGTTTCTTCCGCCAGTTCGTCTTAGCACTGAGGTTCTCCACTGAACTGGTATTAGAAACGTGCCTATTTCGAGTCGCTGGCTGTTCTAGCAATAACTGAGTATTTTCAACTAATGATTTCTATATTACATTCCCACAATGAGTCTAGTGTCAGTACTGAGTCATTCTACGACGGTTCTTTTTAAAAGAGACGTTAGGCCGTAACAGTGAATATAAATTATATTAATATTGAAACTAAGGCATATAATAAGAACACGAAGGTAATAATTATAATAAGAAATATACTATATTAACGAATTCATACGAAATTAATAAACACGTCACATTATACATACAGAATTCAATATTATTAAGATACGATTAGTAAATATATAGTTATAAGAAAGATACACGAACGTTAAATGGGTATATTAATGTAATGCCCTCTAAAGAAACAAACTGAAGTGGATTCACAAAATCGGCCGCCTGGCGGTAGGGAGTTCGATCTGATTTGTGAAGCAGAGAGTTATATGTTTTGTAATTATGGCTACGGCCTACATGTGATAATCTCAAATCCATTGCAAATATGTATATTAGGCTTCGGTCTTTGAATCAGTTATTTAATAATTGATCTTTCGGAAAAGCATTATAAGAATCATAAATATTAGTTATTTCGATCCGTCCTGGAGGGTTCAGCGCCGAACGGCCGGAATCCACGTTAAGTGGCGGGTGCGGGGCCACTCACTATCCCTACTTAGTTATAACTATCAGTAATGACTAGGTATAACAGAGAGGAGGATAAGACGTCTACGATATTCTTAAGAAATATCACGAGAGATTAAAAATAATATATTTTATTTGTACTTGTATTAAATTTATAGTACATTTCCTATTAATATTGTTAATTCTGAATCTCTAACTATATTAGACGTATCACGAGCCGTACTAAAATATTACAATTATTATTTAAATAATTTTATGTAAATATTTTATTGGTAGAGTGGGGAGTCAGTTACACCAGAAGCTAAAAAATCTTTTAGAATAAAATTAATTTTAGTCACTTTATAAAACTCATATTGTATACTAAATATTACAAAAAAAAAATACTGGTTTGGGTCACAGAAATTAAACGAAAAGATATTTTCTACGTGAAAAGAAAATGATAAAATATAATAAACAGTTAAATTATTTTTGTTTTCCAATAATTTTATAGGTCTTTGAAGCTGTCTAATGACCGTTAAGTGCAATTGCACGAAGTATATTTCTTTTCTCATTAATTGAAGCGAAAATTTATAATAATGAACAGCTTTCACGAGTAAAAACGTTTAATCTCTGTATACAATATTAAAAAAAATATCGGTCAAGTGCGTGTCGGTCTAGCATATAAAGGGTACCGTACCATTATCTACAAGTACGGCAAAAAATCCCTTTTATTGTATGGGAGGCTAAATATTTATATTATCCACACCACCTGGATACGTGGCAATTCACTACTGTGCAGTTTAGTAGGAACTTCCTTCCAAGCGCCACGGAACTGGAATCGCCTACCCGCGGCAGTGTTTCCAGGTCGATATGATATGGGTACCATAAAAAGCGCGTCTATCTCCACCTTAAAGGCCAGCAATGCACCAGTAGCTTCTCTGGTGTTATACGGGGTTGTGGGCGACGGTAATCATTTACCATCAGGTGACCCGTACGCTCGTTTGCTTTAATTAAAATAGAAATACACTCTGATGACAGACGGACGGACAGCAAAAACTTAGTAATAGTATCCCAGTCTACCCTTTATGTACGGAACCCTATAAAAAATATTTTATATATTATTGAAGTTCTTCTATATTGCTATCGATTTCTAATAAAAATGCCAATACAAGTTTTATGTTATTTGTACTATGCACGGTCAGTTGCAGTTTCTATGCAAAAAGATTACTTTAGAACTGGAAAAACTGCATTTGCAATATATAGTATTTAAAATAAAATGTTTTTCTATTGAAACCCTGTTACGCATTCATCGTATTGAGTACGCAACGTACACAGTTTCATACAATTTCTATGAAAGATTATTATTAATGGGATACAGGGAATCTAGCAGAATAAATACTAGCTTTTCTGTTTATCCATACATTTTTTTAATTTCACACAGCACATTGATACTAATATATATAATATTGCTATTTTATTGAGCAAATTAAAAAAATAAAAACATTCAAAGATTACTTTTTAATTATAAATACAAGTAAATGATGGTAATGATTAAAGTTTTGACACAATGTTACAGTATAGAAAAGGAAAACTGAGAATTAAATAAATAAATATTGTAGTAAAGTTCAAGTGCTACTTTGAAATAATTTTTAAGTCAATCTTGTCAATGGCTATAATGGGTAAAGGTGTAGTAAAGGAGTATACGACAATCTCACACAATGAGCTTTGTAGGGTTCCGTACTTTAAAAGTTTAAAATTAATAACAAATACTTGTTGTGGTCTCTTTAAAAAATAAATTAAGGTTCTAAAAATCTAAAAAAAATGCATCGTTTTTACTGCATTTTGTATGAAATTCGCCGACATTAATCAAAACCTACAGTTTACTTCTTCGTAATTCGCAGGAAGTGGAAATTTAAATACAAATAAAAAAGGAAAATTCCAAAAAGTGATAACTTAGAGGTATTTTATAAAAAAATATCAATACAAACTTATATTTGTAGTTTTCGTTCCCATAAAATCAACGCATATGCCCGTAAATAAAATTTTCTCAACAAGTTGACAAACGAAAAACAGTTATAACTATAATTCTCAAAGTTAGTACGGAATTCCGGTGTGAGACTCCGACTCGCACTTGACCAGTTTTTATTTTGATTATATTACACCATATGAAATATAACTTTTTTACCATTTAGGAGAATCATTTATGCGTCACATGTCGCTATATATAAGACATGAGCTTTACCTAACCGGCCAATACATATGGAACCAGGATGTGGTGAAGAATGGTATGATTTTTGTTAAGCGAGGTATCATAGAAATGCTGTCGGATGAAGATGATGAGAGTCCCATGATCGCTTTTAAAGAAGGAACAGTAAGTAGTAACTATATTTTTTTGTGTGGGTAGATTGAGGCGAATTCTGGAGGCATTGCATGTTGCGAAGCGGAACTCAACGCCACACTTTTGCCAGGCAAATAAATGAAATAAATGAAAATATAAAATATTTCGCACTGTATCTCGCACACAGCAGAGGGAATAGTGCCTAGTGTCTATAAAACACTCCGTTCCCCATTTACCGCCGAGTTCTGGAGGCATTGCGTGTTGAGTGGCGGAAGAAATGACAATATCGAACCTACAAATTGTCGATTTTACAGTCACACTTTGTGCCCCTGCGCCACGACTGGTCACCATTATTTTTCATATTTATAATACCTCCTTGGCTTGAATTATTCCGCTTTCCATACAATTTCTAAGTGAAGTTTTGACTTTGGGACCAATTTTGATAAGTGGATATAACTTTTTATGTAAAAATATTTTTCAGTTTTGTGTGCCAAAAATATGAAAGAAGCATTTTGCTTTGAAACGGATCGTATAATAGGAAAAGTAATTATGTTTTCAGGTTTTGGGTGAAATAAGTTTGTTTTATTCCATACCCTCCAAAGTTACTGTCAAAGCCGCTACCTATGTGGAACTTCAGGTTTAGTTTTCATATTATATTTTATGTATTTTATTGAATAATATTTCAGTACATAATATTTAGATTTTTGTTAATTATAGTTATATTATAATGCTATCAACTATAAAGTTAAGTTATTCAAGATATAAAAATATATTTTTTCTTTGAGGCTGCCGTGGCTTAGAAGCGTGTGACACGACCCTTGTGGGTTCGATTCCTACGCAGGGTAATGTAATAATTAATATTTTCATTTCAGTGCTCTGGTATCGAGGCTTAGCGCGGCATTCATTTCTTCCATTTTTTTGTTTTCCTAAATAAGAATTATTTTTTAAGCGAAACAGTATAAAAAAACCGGACAAGCGCGAATCGGGCTTGCCCACCAAGAGTTCCGTAAAAAAATGACGATCTCGAGCTTTTTGAAATTCAAGCTTTGCATAGCCAGAGCTCTTTCATCTGATAGCTCACTTGAACTAGCGGCTTCATATAAAATTTTGCCCCCTTTTTAAGGCTATTATTTTCCCTGACAAATGTATAGTTTTCAGATTTTTTCCTGAATTAGTACTACTTGTAGGCGCTAGCTGCCAAATTTCATAATTCCAAGTCAACCGAAAGCACCCTCTAAATTTTTAATCTATTTCTAGTATCGAAATACGCAGTTTTTGCAATATAATAAACAATAGCTTTTTTTTTAAATAAATATAGAATTATGATGAATATTTTTAGGAAATCAAGGGCCCGTAGATCTGAGTATATTTTGAATTTCAACTCGATATATCTAAGCGTTCCTGAGATAAAGGCTCTTGACACACAGATAGATAGACAAACGGACGGACAACAAAGTGATCTTATTAGGATTCCTTTTTTACATTAAAACGGAACCCTAAACTTATAAATTTAAATTATTATAAATATATAAATAGCTACTACGACTACTTTAGATAATAATCACAAAAGTATATAATTAATATTAATATCAGCATTACTCCTGTAGGTATTGCGCCGTACGGATTTTCTGCGGGCGATGAATGAGAACCCTTTCATGCTCCAACAAATTCGGGAAAAAGTCGAAACTCGGATTAAAAGTTGTAAAGCCAAGCAGGTGGATGTGATTTCCTACATTGATATTATCATTTCGTACCTATTTCAGTGGAAAACTTTTAAACACATACTTACATAAGCTTTATATATACGTTATTTGTAATACATTTTATAGGAAAAACAACATATGAACGTACAAAAGATAAAAAAAAGTAACGTGACAGGTTGTGGATTCGATTCTTACTCAAGCAAATTAAATATTTAATATTATCATATTTTTGGCGCTGAAGTCCGTCACTCAATACGCAATACCTCCAGAATTCGGCAGAAACTGAGTGGGAGCGGAGTCTGTTAACACTAGACTCCATCTGCCTGCCCTGCTTATCCTGCAACATGCGGGATACAGCGTGAAACTGAAGACAAAATATATAAAATAAAATTAAATAAATCAGCTTCACGTTGTATCGCGCACACATCAGGGTAGGCAGAGGAAACCTACTGTTAAGACACTCCGTTCCCCACTTTCTGCCGAATTTGGAATGGAATGGAGGCATTGCGTATTGAGTGGTAGAATTCAACGCCGCACTTTGCCTCGACACCACAGCGAAGAATTGGAAATATAAATTTAAGTAAATATTTCATCTCCTTGAGAGGGGATCGAACCCACAACCAGTCGGTTTTACAGTCACACTCCGTACCGCTGCGCCACGACTGGCCTCAAGTATTTCATAATAACTATGTTTGTTTTTAGAAAGATATAATAAAGTATGAGGAAGCCGATTCAAGACTACTTAGGACACGGTACAGGCCAATGAAATTACTTAAAAATCATTTGGCAGAAATTGAAGAAGAAGATCCTACTTTTATTGATGACTCCCATATGTATTACAAAGGTACCATTCAAATTTATTTGATCGCTTTTCTATTTAATTTTAGAGATAATATTTTTTGTGGGTAGTCATAGCGAACCTGATATTAAGACACTCCGTTCCCATTAAGACACTGAATTTTGAACCGCCAAATTCTTGAAGCACTGTGTGTTAACCTCGAAGTGAAGACAAAAAAAAATATTTATTAAAAGCGAAGAAAAAAAACATTTAATTTCCTCGAGTGGAAATTGAGCTCACAACCTAAGGCGTTTACAGGCTCATGCTTGTACCTACGGCGCGCCACAACTGGCGTCGATGGTACGAGTATATACAAATTAATCAGCTTCACGCTGTATCCCGCACACAGCAGGGTAGGCGGAGGGAACTTAGTGTTAAGACACTCCGTTCCCCACTTTATGCCGAATTCTGGAGGCATTGCGTGTTAAGTGGTAGAACTCAACGCCGCGCTTAACCTGGATACCAGAGCGAAGAAATGGAAATATACATTTAAGTAATTATTTCATCTCCTCGATTGGGGATCGAACCCACAACCAGTCGGTTTTACAGTCACACCTCGTGCCGCTGCGCCACGACTGGCCTCATATATACAAATTATTCATATTAAATTAGTAAAAGAGGATATATTTACATAATAAATGTTACTTAAATTACTATTTGTAATTTAATTATATTTAGATTCAAATAATGTGAGACAACGAAAATTTACTACCGATTATTTAGAGCTATACAAAATGTCGGAAAACGTTACGACAGTGGAAGAACCTCGAATATGTCTTCGAGCTACTTTTCCTTGGATACTTGAACCAAATACTGATTTTGTATGTATATTGATTGATATGTGTATTTATATTATTTATATTGGAATGATGTTATAATATATTAATATGCATATAAATTTGTGGGTAGAAAGTGATGAAACACTCTATTATCCTGTTTTCCTTTTATTTATTTTTTCAATTTTACACTATATATATCCCGTATATAAGAATGGTAAGCAGAGGCAACCAAAAATTTAGATACTCCGTTGCCCATTTTCCGCCGAATTCTGGAAACTTTTTACCACAGCGAAAAAAATAAAATATTGATAAAGAATAATTCATTCCCCCGAGTGAAAATCAAACTTAATGCCGTCGAGTCTACAGTTGCCCGCCGCACTGCGCCACGACGGCATCAGTGTGAAAATGTAAATTTCCCAATAAAAACGCCATAGCTTTTGTAGCATATTATTATATTCTTAAATTTTCAGACAAATATGTTTGACATTGCCCATTTTATAATGGTTCTATACATATGTATAATGTGCCCACAATTTTCCACGAACCGATACCAACCCGACTGGGAGAAAGTTCTCAATACAATTGTGACCGCTGGCTTTTTGCTCAATATCTATATGCAGATTACTACGGCCGTTGTTGAAAAAGTAAGATTTTATAATTACTTAGGCCCGTCGTGGCGCAGCAGCATGAAGTTTGACTGTAAAACCGACTAGTTGTGGGTTCGATCGCCACTCGAGGAAGTGGAGTATTTACTTAAATTTATATTTCCATTTCTTCGCTCTGTTGAGGTTAAGCGCAGCGTTGAGTTCTGCCTCTCAACACGCAATGCATCCAGAATTCGACAGAAAGTGGGGAACGGAGTGTCTTAACACTAGGTTCCCTCTGCCTACCCTACTGAGTGCGGGATACAGCGTGAAGTTGGTATGGTATATTTATAAAGTATTTTTTATCCATTTCCTGTGAGAAATTACCGAATTTTTTGGTTTCTTATCCATTTGAGAGACTGTTCTTTTATCTGACTCTACTGAGGAGAGTTTATTTTATATACCAAATAGAATTCAAATTCTATATCCTTACACTTAGTAACATATATTCTTCAATAGTTCTACATTGTCTTCATATTTAACAAATGACAAATAAATATTTAAAAAAGTAACATTCTTTGTACATTAGTCGTTTAAATAATGTGTATGGTATAGATATTAATTCATAAAGCGTATAATATATTTTTAAGAACGTATTTTTATATATCGTATTACTAAAATAATTGGATACTTAAGTCATTTCCAAAATAATATTGTTCAATCACAATCCCACACAGAGCAGAGTAGGCAGGAATTTTGGCATGGGAACCTAGTGTTAAAACGCTCTGTTCCCGTTAAAACACTTTCGTTCGTCGCTTTCCGCAGAATTCTGAAGGCATTGCGTATTCAGTGACGGAACTCAACGCTCGCGCTTTGCCTCAACACCAAAAGGAAAGACGAAAATATTAAATTTTGCCCCTACTGGGAATTGAAATCACAGCCTGTCGCGTTTACAGTCCCGGTCATGTCAGCTCAGCTCCACGCAGTATCCGTCACTCAGCAGGGTAGGCAGATGGAACCTAGTGTTAAGACACTCCGTTCCCCACTTTCCGCCTAATTCTGGAGGCATTGTGTGTTGAGTGGCAGAACTAAACGCCGCGCTTTGCCTCAACACCAGCGCCAATAAATGAAAATATAAATTTAATTAAATATTTAATCTCCTCGAGTGGGAATCGAACCCACAACCAGTCGGTTTTACAGTCACACTTTGTGCCGCTGCGCCACGACTGGCCTCTTTCATTTTAATTGCAAGTATAAAAACAAAATGACAATACCGCCACATAATATAGCAAAAACTGCATTAAATTATCAAACCAATTTTATTCTCTTTTAATATGCAAATAGTTCTTTGTCACAGTATCGGTAATTTAAATTGCAGAATATCAGAAAAGAGACAGTACGAGAGATCGTCGAGGAGAAAATGGCAACTGTTGGCTTTTATTTGGACGTCCTCTCCGTTTTCCCCATATATATATTTACTGATACATTAGACCCCGGCAACGAGTCGATTGTATCACAAATAGCTGTCCTGTGCCCGATTCTACAAGTATGGCACATTTGGGACTATCTGAATAAATGGCAGAAAAACTTTAATAGTAATGCGGAGGTAATATATAGTGTGTTTCTTTTTTTTCTTTGTTTGATAGTTTAGCTTTTAGTGTATTTGTTTTTAGGGTTTAGTTGCTAGTTTAAGGAATTTATGTAATTTAGGTTTTACTAAAAAAGTATAGATATGTCTTATGTTGACTCTATCGTGACTCAGGAAATATAATATATATATATTTTTATTTTTATTATATTTTTTTTGCTTCACAATGTAAGTTTACGCTCTGTTAAGATATTCCGTTCCCCGTTCCCTTTTTCAACCAATTTTGGAGGAATTGCGCGTTGAGTGGTGGAACTCAATTTCCTGCTATACCTCGTCTCCGGAGCATAGGAAATATATGACTCAAAATATTGGCGGTAATTCGACAATACAAGATTTCTCATTATAATTTTTGTTGGTAAGCATAGGCGTCTCTAAGTACGGAGTTGAGTTCCGCCACTCAGCACATTTAAAAGAAAGTTGAGAAATTAGACAAATATTGTTTAACCCAGTTTGTTTGAGGATAAATGTTAAAAATAAAAGATATTTCTATATAATTTATCCCTGTTAACATATAATATATAAAAAAAAAAAAGTTGAAAACATTTAAACCCTTGTAAATTTTCAGTTGTTATGTGTAACAAAATATTGTATATTATTCCTCATATTCTGCTATTGGTCTGGATGCCTTTTATATATTACGTCTTGTCCAAAAGGCCTTTGTCGAGAGGTAATTTATTTTTACTAAGGAAATTTTATCATACAAAATAAATAAAATATAAGGAAAGGGGCCAGTCGTGGCGCAGGGGCACAAGCGTATGACCGCAAACGCTACAGGTTGTGGATTCGACTCCCACTCGTGGAAATTAAATATTTAATATTGTCGTTTCTTCGGTATGGTGTCGAGGCAATGTGCGGCGTTGAGTTTCGATACTCAGCACGCGATGCCTTCTGAATTCGGCAGAGAATGGGGAACGGTGTATCTAAGTTCCCTCTGCCTACCCTGCTGTGTGCAGGATACAGCGTGAAGCTGATATATTTATTTATTTTATTTTAAGTATAGTATAACTAATATAAAATTCAATTATAATACTATTATAATAAAAATAGAGTTCCTGGATGGGTCAATTAATTTATTGGGAGACAAAAGTGTTCGTAATAGCTGATGCACAGCACGAGAGGCCGGTTACGTCTTCGTTTTCATTTGGGACTTCTGTTTTTACTGGCAGTGGTACTTCTGATGTGTCGCCTGGACCCGATGACCTACTATTGGTTATATAAATAATAATAATTTCTTTATAAATATTTTAGTTATACTATGTTATAAAGAGGTTTTTGAAGTTATTTATGATAAAAAAAATCCATTGTAAAACCCACTACATACAGAGTGTTTTTGTCAGCACCACTTTAATTGAAACCAGATTTAACTACTTTACTCGTATAAAAATAATCCCAAAAATGAAAAAGTGATTTAAAAAAAATTATAAAATAATCCTTGTACAATAAAACGTCATTTGTCAAGAACGACGCATGCAGATAAAACCTATCAAAGGGAAACCGCCAAAACGGCCTATTCCGAAATCGAGCCATAGGTATTGGCGGCAAAGTTCAAAGATGTTTAACCTTAGTAGTATTTTTGTAGTAGTATACGTTTACGTTATTGTTATCTATGCGTAACTGCGTCACACGAAATACAGGTATGGATAAACATCGTAAAATGAAAAAAAAAAACCTATGTCTAAACTCTTGAGGTATTTTGATTAATTTCTTTAGGCATGGGCCTAAAATATTTTATTGCTACTGCTGACTCTTCCACCCTGTATATTTAATTATTTCACTGTCGGGCAGTAAACGTAAGAGTCATCTTAATATATCTTATTTTCATTCCCTGCTAAAATAAAGAACGGTGTTAAGATCCACCACTCAACGTACGTGTCGCGTTTTAGTGGGGTAAGGGGAGAGAATATTTTATAAGTACTTTACTATATCAAGAAAAGAAGTGAAGATAAATGAATAAAGCATTAGGAAATTTAAGTAAATATGAATATGAACATTTATTTATACCATAGATATTTTTTTTAGTAACACAAGCTTTTGTATATTTTAGATCATAATTCTCTTTATATGTGGCGGTTATTTGTCTTGCTTCTACATTGCCAAGATATGCTCTATTTACGTTTTGTCAACGCAAAGGAAATTGAAGTTTAAGGTAAGAACCAAAAAACTGTAATTCTCTACTTCATTTGGTACTATGGGTTCCTACTTCCTAACTACATAGTGATGATATATACGAATAAAAATATTAAAAAATCATAAAATTTAAATAAAAATTGAAGTACCGGTGAACTTGTATTGATGGGTATGCGTGTCGCGGTCTGATAGAGCGGTGATGTTTGGCCACATTATAATTAAAGTATCAACACACTCTGATAGAGACTATTGAATTGTTTTCTTTACTATAGAGTTACTATAGTGTCAGAGATACTTTTAAAGTGAAATATATAATTATATTAGAGAGTTAAATAAGTAAAATGTTCGTAGCAATAATAAATAATGCTTTACATATTTGTAGGGTAAGGTAGATATTTAAAAAAAAACAGCTTCACGCTGTATCCCTCACACGGCAGGGTAGGCAGAGGGAATCTAGTGTTAAGACACTCCGTTCCCTACTTTCCACCGAATTCTGGAGGCACTGCGTGCTGCTTTGCCTCGACGCAAAGAAATGGACATATAAATTTAAATAAATATTTCATTTCCTCGAGCAGGGATAGAACCCACAACCAGTCACGTTTACAGTCACATTTTGTGCCTCTGCGCCATGATCTGGCTCTATATATTTATTATTTTCATTTCTTGAGTTGAGTACCACCACTCAATACGAAATGCCACTTCTCTGACAAAAAATGATTTCTGTTATTCCATTTTCTAATATAATAATGTAATAAGTTGTGAATCAAACAGCCCGCAATATCTTATATTCAAAACTAAAAATAAAATATCTTTTCCATATAATACTATAAGTATTTGTTAACAACTTTATTCAAATACGTCCGCAAGTTTATCCTCAACTTATTCTGTAATAGGGATCGATGCGAAAACTATTCTACTTCCTCTCGGTGAACCACGTGAGCGGCAAAATCAAGGCCCGAGTGAAAAAGTTCTTTTGCGTGCAGTGGTTAGCTTCGCTTTAATAAACTTTAAGTTCCACAAACGGTGGATTAATATATTAAACTCTTATTCAAATATAAGGATCAAAGTATTTGAACAGAAAATAAGGTAGTATTGGCCTGACTAATATTGATTTCAGCTGTATTTACATTTGAAATTTTCATCTAAATTTGGTAAATTTTGATTGTAGTCTGGTGAGTTTTTATTCATGACTTTATTTTATGTATATGAGGGTTGTGGGTTCATATCCTACCTATAAATTCTGTGAATTGGGTGGAAAGTGACCAATGATCATGAAATTATACAAGTCCCGAAAAGAATTTAAGAAGTGTAAAAATGAAAAGCACAAATAAATTTTAAATATTTACAATGAATGAACAAAATGTATGTATAATATACAAAAGGTATAGAAGTATATCTTTAAGCTTTTTGTGGTATTATTTTGCGTCACGCTGTTTGCAGGTTAAGCAGATAGAACTTAGTGTTAAGGTACACCGCTTCCTATTTTCCGCCGAATTCTGGAGATAAGTGGTGAAGCTCAACGCCGCGCTTTGTCTTGACACCAGAACGAAGAAAATCGAAATATTAAATATTTAATTTCCTCAAGTGGAAATAGAACCCACAACCAGTAGCTTTTACAGTTACACTGCGTGCCCTTGCGCCACGAGTGGCCTCAGTCAAATTATGGTATAATTAATTAAATTATATTTATCTTACCATAGGTACTATAACAACGCAGTATCCAATGAAGAAATATTCAAAGATATGTCCAATAATGTCCAACAAGAAATTTTGTCATTAGAAATGATTGAAACACTCGTTTGTTGTCCTTTATTTCAAGTAATATAGTAACATTAATTCGATGTCGTGGTAAAATAAGAGTATTAGAAAAGATTTTTTTTTAATTCAAAGCACAAAGTGAAACTAGACAGAGGGAATCTAGGAACCTAGTATTAAGACAATCTGTTCCCTTTAAGACACTTCCATTTCCCACTTTCCATCGAATTCTTGAGGTACTGTGTTGAGTACTACGTGTTGAGTGGCGGAACCAAACGCCTCCCTTTGCCTCGTTACCAGACTGAACAAATGAAAATATTAAATATTTCATTTCTTCGAGTGGGAATTGAAGCCACAACTTATCGTGTTTACTGTCACACGCTAGTGCTCCTGAACCACAGCTTTAATTATAATAAAAGTTAAATGAACATAAATCATACTCAAGTTTACTACAAAAATATTGTAATATTATATTAATAGTATAAAATATTGAAGTGGCCCTTTATTCCACCAACATTCTGGGGCCGTGGACTGAATTTTCACATTTTGAAATGTTTTAAACTTATTTTACATAAAAAAATATGCATCTGGCTTGATGAAGAGCATCCTTGGTTTCGACGTCACTCGGTCAGTTTTCAAATGTAAACAGAAAACGGAGAGTTGAGTGATTATACTAAATAATCACCTTAGAAGATGCTTGACACAATTTGTCAAATTTTAAAATATAAAATAATAAGTGTCGTGGCGCAGTGATACAGCATCTGACTGAAAACGCGATGGTTGTAGGTTGTCACTCGAAAGAATAAGTTTTTTTATTTCCCCGTTTAGGTAAAAAAATGAAGCACTGTGTCAAGTTCTGCCACTCAACACGTAACGTTTCGAAATTTGGGCGAAAAGTGGAAAACGGAGTGTCTTAACATAATAAGCCCTTTGTCTGGCCTATGTGGGATACAGCACGAAGCTAGAAGTCAGCTGCACTGTATCCCGCACACAGCAGGGTAGGCAGAGGGAACCTAGTGTAAGACACTCCGTTCCCCACTTTCTGCCGAATTCTGGAGGCATTGCGTGTTAAGTGGCAGAACTCAACGCCGCGCTTTGCCTCGCCACCACAGCGAAGAAATGGAAATATAAATTTAAGTAAATATTTCATCTCCTCGAGTGGGTATCGAACTCACAACCAGTCGGTTTTACAGACACACTTTGTGCCGCTGCGCCACGACTGGCTAAAAAGTTAAAAGTCAAACATATATATTTAGAAGTAAGTATGTAGTTATTAAATAAATATTGATTATATTTTTCTTTAGGATTGTTCTCGGGACTTCCTTCAAACTGTAGCAGCAAATTCCAAAACGATTGTATTGCCGGACAACGAAATAGTTCAACACGCAGCCGATATAGGCAGAGATATGTACATTTTAAAAATGGTTATTATTTATTTATACAATATTTTATAAGCAGGTTAGTTTTATAGAAAAGCCGTATCCCACATATAGCAGGAGCCAAGTGATAAGACATTCCGCCTTCCACTATCCGCCAAATTGTGGAGGCATTGCATGTAGAGTGGCAGAACTCAACGCCGCGGTTTACATTGACACCGGAGTGACAATATTAAGTATTTTATTTGCTCGAGTGGAAATCGAACCCACGATTTGTCACTTTTACAGTAACATACTTTTGAATCTTCGTCATCTGCTTTCCTTTCTTTAATCAATAATATTATTAATTTGTATTGTTTCTCCAAAATAGATTTTTTTATTTGATGCTTTTTTGTTGCAGGGCCATTGCAATATACTTAATAACTTAGGCAAGATTAATTCGTCCATTGGACCAGGAAAAGACATTGGTGTTATTGAGATGTTATATGGTTTGCCTAAAGTGAGTTTCTTGCTGAAATGCTAAAATACAGCTACTCATAATCATTTAAATTTTGGTAATAATCAAACATATTTAAAATAGTAAATTAACTGGTTTCGAGGCAAAGAGGGGCGTTGAGTTCCGCCACTCAACACGCAATGCTTTCGGAACTTGGCGGAAAGTAGGGCACGGAGTGTTTTAATATTAGATTCCCTCTGCCCACCCTGCTGTGTGCGATACAGTGTGAAGCTGATTTATTTATTTTATTCAAGTAATTAACCTTTAGATATGAGATAATTTTTTTTTGTTTCGTCCACCACCAGTTTTCTTTATTGTATACTGCATTTTTCACTTTTAACCTACTTTGGGCCTTATAAAGGCAGACAGGCAATTTTTTTTCCATATCTATCCAAATAAATAAAATTACCTCTGATCGCTAATTTGATGCAAATAGGTTTTTTTAATAATCTAGCGATTAGAGTCGAAATAAGCAGGGGAAACCTAGTGTCAAGACATTCCGTTCTCCATTTTGAACTGATCTCGATAACTGATACATCGCTTGTTGAGTGCGGGCGTGGCAGAACTCAACGCCATAGTTTGTCTTGCTGCCAGTGTAAGGTAATAAAAAAAAATCATTCCACTCAGTGGAAATCAAACCCACAACCTAATTTACAGTCACACTCAGTGCTTCTGCATCATTTACATAATATTAACAAATATACAACTATTATACATCCTTATGAGTCGTGGCGCAGGCCCACAAAGTGCGACTGTAAAACCGACTGGTTGTGGGTTCGATCCCCACTCGAGGAGATAAAAAAAATATTAAAATTTATATTTCCGTTTCTTCGCTCTGGTGTCGAAGCTAAGCGCGGCGTTGATTTCTGCCACTCAAAACGCAATGCCTCCAAAAATTGGGGAACGGAGTGTCTTAACACCAGGTTCCCTCTGCCTACCCTGCTGTCTGCGGGATACAGCGTGAAGGTGACTTAATTTTTGATTTAATTTATATATCCTTAACACCAACACCAACTCAGGTACACACAGTGCTGACAACGACCAACTGCATATTGCTGCACGTCGAGTACAGCGCGCTGGTGCAGTGCTGGAGCACGTTCCCGGACATCAGCCACCCCGTTGTCAAGGTGGGGTCGTTATGGGTTTGAATTACAAATTATTTTTGTTGGTTGTTTTTGGCTGTTGTGGCGTAGTGGCATAGCGTGTGACTGTAAACGCGACGGTTGTAGCTTCGATTCCCACTCTCTCTAATATTTTCTTTTCTTCGCTCCGGTAACAGGCCAAAGCGCTGCGTTAGATTTCGCCACTCAATATACAATGCCTTGAAAATTCTGTGGAAAGTAGGTAATGTTAAGACATAAGGCACTCCGTCTTAACACGGTTCCATATGCCTGCCCTGCTATATGCGGAATAACGCGTGAAACTGATAAAATGAAAAAGTTTTTTTTTAGTTAAGGGATAAAAAGTGTTTTCTGTATTTAATTTACTTTTTGAGTATTTTCTCCATTTTACGGAGTAGGCAAAAGCTAAACAATCCCTACATATATATGTACATTTTGGAAATATGGTTTTATAAAGTCTTGTACAAATGGTGATTTTTAAACTTTGCACTTTCAATTATTTAATTTTTTTATAAATAAAAAAATAATTCGAATTATGAACAATACCCTTAGGTAATAAAACATCCTAGAATCAAGAAACAAGCCGCCAAATTTATAGACAGCAAACCTCTAATTGGAAAAATAGATGAGAAAACAAACAGGATTGCAGTAAGTTAGATAAAAAATATTATAAAAAATCTAAATAAACTATATTTTATTTATTTTTAATAATAATTTTAGCAAGAAATAAAAGAAAGTTTCGTAGTAGTGAATGGAAAACGGGAAAAGGAATATTTTATGCAAGTTTTCAATAAACTAGGTGTTATAAGGTTTGTTATATTTGATTGTGTTAAGAAATACTCCATTTTTATTTGAATTCAAAGAAAACGATAAATTTCTAAATTACCTTATTATTTTTGTTTCCTTTTTTCAACATTTATTATATGCTAGAAAAAAGGAAAAAAAATATGATTATATTTTTCAACCATATTACAAATAGCCATATAATATTATAATTAAAAATAAAACGAATATTTGTAGGTATATAAGGTATTTTTTCCTACCCGGCTGCATAACTCCACATGGACTATTCCTGAAATTCTGGTGCAGCGTAAGATTTATAACCGCAATATATTACGTGTTGATCGTGCCTTATGATATTGCAGTAAGTTATACAGCAAATTAAAACAGTTTTAATATAAAAACATTAAAATGAGTGAAATGAGAAATAAAATATCTTTCTTGAGGCCAGTTGTGGCGCAGAGACACAGGAGCAGAAATGTAATATTTAAAGGATTATAAGTCATATTTGAAATATTTTCTCTTTATAGAAATAATGGCGCCTATTATAGCAAATATGTTTTATGGATAGTCAGTAAAGAGTGCAATGATCTTTCACTACATTCTCTCAGCCTTCTACAGCCATAATATCTCAATCCACATAAAAGATTTTTTTAGCTTCAAGCTGTATCTCGCACAAAGCAGGAAATGCAGAAGGAACCTACAACACTCCCTTCCTATAAAAACACTTTCTTTCTTTAATTTCCGCCTACTTTTGGAAGCATTGTGTGTTGTCTGGAAGGACTCAATGCCGCGCTTTACCTCGTTACCAGAGCGAGAGAACTAAAGTATTAAATATTTCATTTCCTCAAGTGGGAATCGAACCCATAACCTGTCGCGTTAACAGTCAAACGCTTGTGTCCTGCGATAGAATTGGTTAAAAAAAGCCTAAAGATAAACTGTAGAGGAGAATCTATATCAATATTCTTGGCACAGGACTTCGTAGCATGTGTTATTAAACGTATGCAAATTGTTAACGATTATTGAGGCCCACGAACACGTACGTCCATGAGATAGGTCTATTCTCTTTGAATATAGACAATTTATTATAAAATATTTGTAATATATTATTATTATATAGATTTTGTATATCCACCACAGTTTGTATATAGTCTTAGTTACGCGGCGTAGAACGCTGAAATTTTGCATAAACGTTCCTTGAGAAAAATGAAAAAAACGGAAGTATTTTTTTTAGCTTTAAGCTGTATCCTGCGTACAGTAGGGTAGGCATAGGGAACCTGGGTACCTAGTATTATAATACTCCGTTCTGCATTAAGAAACATTAGTGCCCCAGTTTTTGTCGAATTCTTACTACATTGCGTGTTGAGTGACGGGCTACGACTCGTCCATTTTGTAATCCATGTAATATTTAGTTAAGATGGGTATAAAATATATTTTTATTTATAGCTTTTGGGTTTTAACCCATAAGTATTTATAAATAAAAAAAACACTTACAATTGAAAGATTTTTTAAATAAAAATAAACTACTTTTTCATAAATTATAAACTTTTTAGTTACGTTTAAACCTATATATATATATATAGCTGCAAAGTTTTTGTATTAAATTGTAATAGTTTTAGTTAATATTATAGTGATATTTATTTCTATAAATGTATGGAGTGTTATGGAAGAGCGAGGCCTCCTTACACAAGTACTAGTGTTTTACTAGTAACTTACTAGTGGTCTCATTAGTTGGTCTCATTACTTCACATGTAGCTAAAGAAAATGTGAAACTGAAATAAATATATATTTTTTTTAGACCAGACAAAGTCAAAATGGAGGGAACTACAACTGGCCAGACGTAATTTTATATATAGACATTGTGCTGATGGCTTACGTTGCGTACTACGACGAGAGATCGCTGCTTGTGACGCATCCTTTATATACTTTGACAAAATATTTAAAACATGCATTTCTATTGGATATTATTAGTATATTTCCTTTTGAAGAATTGGTGAGAATTAAATTTATTTTTTTATTTATTGGTTTGACTGAGTAACCAACCGTGTGACTATAAACGTAATAGGTTATGGATTCAATTCCCACTTGAGGAAATGAAATATCTAAAATTTTCATTTCTTTAATCTGGTGTCGAGACAAACGCGGCGTTGAGTTCCACTATTTAACACGCAATGCCTACAGAATTCGGTGGAAAGTGAGGAGCGGAGTGTTTTAACACTTGGCTCCCTGCTACCTGCGGGATATGGCGTGAATCTGAAAAAAAAGAGCGAGCTCCCTATCAGTTGACAGGCATTAAATAGCCGCCACATTACAAATAACGCAGCTGCAAATAGAAAGCGGAATTCGTTTTTTTCGGTTGGTATTCTGTGACAAGTTAGACTGTTAAAGAGTAAAGGGACTGCTATCGGATTTAGTATATTTATAGTAGCTCCTCGCTTTATTCCGGGCATAGCAGGATAGGCAGAGAAAACCTGGGATCACAGTGTTGAGACACTCCGTTTCCAGTACGATAATGATAAATAAATAAGTACTGGTCTCAAAATTCTGTATAAAAATGTATTAACTTAGTAAAATGTACTAAATAAAATAAACTACATTTCAACATCACTGTTACTTATAACTTTTTGTAACTTATATGTTATATAAAATATTTTACAGATCAAAATAATAAATGACGATGTCAACACAGACATTTATAGGATAAATCGAATATTATTGGTAAGTAATATATGCGTATATTTTGTTACAGGAATTTTAGTTTTTTTTATATAATTGCCATATTATATTTCTGACTACAGTAAATATTATATTTATTATTTCTATAATAATATTTATTTAAAATAAACCCACATAACCAAGTATTTATGTTAATTATATTTTGTCCAGTTTTCTTAAATTATTGATGAAACATTTTTTTATTACATTACATTTTATCAAAATAGATCAGCTTCACGTTGTATACCGCATACAGCAGGGTAGGCAGAGGGAACCTAGTGTAAGACACTCCGTTCCCCACTTTCTGCCGAATTCTGGAGGCATTTCGTGTTGAGTGGTGGAACTCAACGCCGGCCTTCTTGCCTTGGTGAGAGTAGATCGAGTCCACAACCGTCACGTTGCGGTCACCCCTGCCCCTGCGCCACGACGGCCTATAAATTTTCTTTCATAGGTAAAAAAATAACAATTATAATACCATAAGATAGAATATACGTATTCAACCTTCGGAATGTACACGTAATGTATACTATTTATTTAATAGGCTTCTAGGACGGTATAATTAATTATAAAATATTCAAATGAGCCACCCACAAATGGTTTAGGGTTTAATTAAGGCCTTTTTACTCAGAAATTACCATTATTTTATTTGAAATTACCGTTATAACACTGATTCTTTCATATTTTCATTTATTATGTTTATAAAAAAAATCTTATGAAATCTTATTTTTGAAATATATACGCTTTTGTAACTAGTCAATTAAAAAAAAATAAAAATAAAAAACAAAAAAAATGCAACTAATGTGATCAAATTTACAAGCCTTTAAGTTCTGCCTCTCAATACGCTTTGCGCCCAGAATTCGGCAGAAAGTGGGAGTGTCTTAACACTAGGTTCCGTCTGCCTACCCTGCTGTGTGCGAGATACAGCGTGAAGTTGATTTATTTTTTTTATTTTTTTATTCGTAGGATATTTATTAATTTCTATTTCTTATTTCCTAGATATTTCGTATAACTGGAACATTCAAATATTGGGAAGGCGATATAATGCAAGTGAGTCAAGTAGTCGTCCTTCTGAAGTTCCTCCCGATCGCTTTAACCATAGTCAATTTTGCTTCTGCGTTTGTTTTCATGAACTCTTGTGATTCCTTCACAGTACCTGAAACATATAACATTATGGTTAATTGTACAAGAATACTTGCATTTACTGGCGGGAAATATAAATCAAAACGTAAGAAATATATCTTTACGTCAATTAATTAAATATATATTTTTTTTCAGCTTCACGCTATATCCTGCGTAGCACAGTAAGCAGAAATGGAGCTTAGTGTTAAGACACTCCACTTTCTCCTAAATTCTGGAGGCATTGCATATTAATTGGCGATCAACGTCGCGCTTTCTCTCGACACCAGAACGAAAAAATTAAAATATTAAATATTTCATTTCCTCAAGTGGGAGTCAAAATCACAATCTGTGGAGTTTACAGTCACACGCTTGTACTCTGCGCCATGACTTTCCTCAAACCTACCAGTATAATAAAATTCATCGAATAATCTATTTATTTGATAAAATGAAGTACCAGTACTTCATTTTATCAAATAAATAGATTATTCGATGAAGCCAAGAATACAGTCATGCTTTTAACATTTTTAAAGTGTTATTCCACATTTAGGAAAAAAAAATACTTATTTAGAAAACGTATAAAAAATTGAACGTAGCGGGACTCGAACTCGTCATGGGCTTACACATAACGTAAGTAAAAATAACTTCTGGGCAACTGAACTGGGCTTCGAACTACAACTACTGACCAACTCAAATAGATCAAATCTGAATAATTAATATTAACTTCTAAATGAGATATATAGTTTATTTGTTTTTGCTTCTAGCTGCCCTCGTCGAGTACGTCCATGTATTTTATTGGGTATTCGAAATATTTGTCGGTAAGCATTAATATTTTTAATATTATAGTAACTTATAAGTACTAATATATTATGATGAGACAAAGGTTTTGGTATTTGAAAGAAATGAAGAAGGGATGGAATGCAAGATCAGTGTAAATGTTAGGATATTAGAACAAGTGAATGAAGTGGTATATTTGGGAAGTATGTTCAGTAGAAATGGAAGATACGAGATGGATGCGGAAAGGCGTATTGCTGCCGGTAACAGGGCTAATGGTGCATTGCGCACGTTTGACCGTGCACAATGCAGTGTTAGTACCGACGCTGTTATATGTTAGCGAAACGTAGGTATAACAGACGAAGAATGAAAGAATGAAAGAAAGATGGATGCTGTAGAGATGCGAAGTTTTCGTAGGATATGTGGAGTCACACTGGATAACAGGTTTTAGCGAGAATATCACCGTGAGAGTGAAGAAGAACGTGCTCAGCTAGTTTGGGCATATCGATAAATGAATGATGAAAGAATGACAAAAAAGAGGTATGACTGGAAAATGAGCGGTAAGAGAGGTAGGAGGAGACCTCGGTTGACCTTCGAAAACACAGTACCAAAAATCAAAATATAATTTCTTTTCCTTCACACGTCCATATTTTTAAAATGAACTAAACGTAAATAATAAACCAAGAGGCCAGTCGCGGCGTATGAACGCGACAGCTTGTGGATTCGATCTCCACTCGAGAAAATAAAATATTTAATATTTTCATGTATTCGCTCTGGTGACGAGGTAAAATGGCGGCATTAAGTTCCGTTACTCAGCATGAAACGCCCCTCCGATTTCGACGAAAAGTGTAGAGCGGAGTGTGGTTACAATAGGCTTCCCTCTGCACTACACTGCTACATGCGGGATAGAGCGTGAAGCTGAAAAAAAATATATAAGACAAAAAAATATTATTTCTTTCATGGCAGGGTGTGGATGTACTCCAGTAATTGTATCCAATACTATAGACGTGTGGTTGACGATGGTATTGCAAATTATCGGCCTTCTATACTTCGCACTTATGTATGGGTATATCACTTCTACGAGATCAGCAGCTTCACACGCCCTGTTTGCTCATAATGTGAGTTTAGTTAAAGTTAGTTAGCCTGTTCTATCCAAGTTAGTGAGTTGTGAGTGTGTGAGAGTATAATTTTGCAAATATTTTTTTTTCTCAGCTTCACAAAGGGAGACTAGTGTTAAGACACTCTGCTCCCCACTTGCCGCCAAATTTTGGATGCATTGCGTGTCGACGTGGAATTTAACGGACACCAGAGCGAAGAAATGATAATATTAAATATTTCATTTCCTTGAGTGGGAATCAAACCCACAACCTATCGTGTTTACAATCAAATTTACAAACAAACTTGTAAATACTAAAAAAAAATATGTTTTTTAGTGTATAAGTGCTTTAAATGATAAATCTTATGACTACGCGACATGGCGTCAGCGTCATCTTGTAACGGATATTAAAAGAATATCGAAAAAAAGGTAATGAAAAAAGGCAACTCGAGCACAAAATTAAAGTTGTAATTTGCTTTATTAAACATTTTGTTAAATATCAATATTATTTTCCTTAGTATTCATATCGTATACGTAAAAGCTTCTTGTCTAGAGTTTATTACACAAAATATTCTTTTATTAACTTTAAATTGGAAAATGTTCTATAAATTTCATATGAATTATTTTCCTTGAAGTAGAACAGAACTAGTTGTTCAAAATTAACAGCTTAACACCGTATCTCGCATATAGCAGGGTAGTCAGAGGGAACCTGGAAATTTTATGTTAAGACACTCCATTCCCATTAAGACTTCCGTTTCTACTTTTCCGAGTTCTGAAGTCAACTCGCTTTGTCTCGTGTCTATATAATAATGAGGATATTATATATTTTATTCCTTCAAGTGGAAACTGAACCCACAACCTGTCGCGTTCTCAAGGCTTGATCGACCTTTTATAAAAAACGTAAAAGTTGGACCAAATTCAGCACATACCGAAGTAAATATTTTTTGTTAAAAAATAATTAGAAGTCTACTAAAATATTTTTACCGTTATAATGAAATCATAAAAACGACAAGCCTTATTCGACTAGAATATAATATCAGGTATGATTAAGAGTACTCAGGATAATGTATACATGTTATATAGCAACATGTTCTCTTTAAGTATGTTTTAATATTCTACGTTGAGTGGGTGTTTGAAAAATGACCCTTATGCGCGGTGTCTCTTTTATAATTACACCAAATAACACGTTAACCAAGGCAAAAGCGCGGCGTTGAGTTCCGCCTCTCAACATGCAATCACTGGAAATTGAGCGGAAAATGGGAAACTAGGTGTCTTAACACTAGGTTCCCTGTGCCTACCCTGCTATACGCGGGATACAGTGTGAAGCCAAAAAATATATACATAGAATAATTTTAACGAATTTCATTTGTAAACAGGAAAAAATACGAGACTTGACCGACTTCCTATATCGAGAAAACGTAGATCCTATGTTAACTATGAAAACTTTGAAGTATTTCGAATACGTCTGGAAAAGAACCCACGGTAGCGATCCACAGGTGCGTAAACTTTCCACTTCGCAACTTTGTATACTATTAATTAGTATAATTTCTGCTATGATGATTTATGAAAGTTACTTCGGGCCTGAAAGTAGGTAATTCAAACAAACTTTCATTATAATTTATCCAAATCAACTTTTAGATAGAGGATACGTAAATGCTAATTGGCCGACATCACAAGATTTAACAAAAACTGGTTAATTTAAGTAATAAATAAAAATCAATTAAATCAGCTTCGCGCTGTATCCCGCACACAGCAGGGTAGGCAGAGAGAACCTAGTGTTAAGACACTCCGTTCCCCACTTTCTGCCGAATTCTGGAGGCATTGCGTGTTAAGTAGTGGCAGAACTTAACGCCGCGCTTTGCCTCGACACCAGAGCGAAGAAATAGAAATATAAGTAAATATTTTATCTCCTCGAGTGGAGATCGAACCCACAACCAGTCGGTTTTACAGTCACACTTTGTGCCACTGCGCCACGACTGGCCTGGAATTTAAGTAATGCTTATCATAATTATAAAATTGTATCAGCCGTCTTGTGACTGCAACGCGACACTTGATGGTTCGATCGTCAATTGAGGAAATGAATTAATTTTTAATATTTTCATTTCTTCGCTCTGGCACCAAGGCAAAAGCCCGGCGTTGAGTTCCGTCACTCAACACGCATAACCTTTAAAAAATCAGTGGAAAGTGGGGAAAGGAGTGTCTTAACACTAGGTTCTCTCTGCCTACCCTGCGATACGCGACATATAGCGTGAAGCTGATTTATTTATTTTTATAATTCTAGAAAATCTGCCGAGGTTTGAACTCCGCGCTAATGGAAGACACACTTGTTTTTATGTACGAGAGGGCGCTACGAGAAGTGCCTCTGTTCGGCAAAGTGGAACGCTCTTTCATCAGGGTCATAACACAGCATCTCCACGAGATGTATTTTCTAAAGAGCGATACTGTTGTGCAATGTAAGGACATGCAGACAAACGTTTATATTATTTACAGGGGAAAGGTATTTATTTCATATTTTTATTCTCTTTTATATACATATATTTTGTACCTTTTTCTTTTTTTTAAGGTACCTTACTCTGCATATTTCGTTTTCTATTAAGATACTTTTGTTCCACATTTTCCGCTGAATTCTTGAGACATTCCTTGTTGAATAGCGAAGCTCAATGCCGCGCTTTAGCTCGTTGCCAAAGGAACTGATGATAAAAATAAAAAAAAAACATTCCCCCAAGAGAGAATTGAACCCGCAACCGTCGACTTTGCCGTCGCACTCTTGTATCCTTGCACCACGACGGCCTCAAATGTTTTCATGGATTTTCAATTATATATCATTTAAATTCTCAGGTCGACGTTTTAAGTTCATACAACGAAATGATCACATGTATGGGACCTGGTGGAATGTTTGGAAATTTTTCGGGGGTGAGTATCGTCACTTTATTTTTTAAATAATAGAAATATATAAAGAATAGGCATTGCTATAATAATCATAGAGGCCGCCGTGGCGAAGATGTAGAAGGTAAGGAGACGGTTGTAGTTCCACTCGAGGGATTAAATTATTATTTGTTAATATTTTCATAGAGATCAGTCGTGGCACAGCGGCACAAAGCGTGACTGTAAAACCGACTGGGTGTGGATTCGATCCCCATTCGAGGAAATGGAATATTTATTTACATTTATACTCTCATTTCTTCGCTCTGGCATCAAGGCAAATGCCATTGAGTTTCGCCAATCAACACTCAATGCCACGAAAAATTGAACGGGGATCGGAGTGTCTTAAAATTATGCTCCCTCTGCCTACCCTGCTGTATGCGGGATACAGCGAGAATGATTTAATTCAATAAGCATTGAAATATGCCATAAAATAAGTATAAACTAAAATAATAATTCCAGAAATCTATGTCAAGTTCCGAAGTAGCAATTTTCGCAAGCCGAAATTTAGACTTGCTGGTGCTGCCATCCCAGACATTCTTTAATTTAGTTAAATACTATCCTAAAATACAAGCGCCGTTGGAGAAGGCGTTTCAGATGTCTAAAGATTACATTCTACCTATATCCATGGACAACTTGGAGGATGACTCCTCAGGTGAAAAATTGAAATCTAGCTTTCCTTCTTTCGTAAACTTATTAAAAGTTTCTTCTTTCGTGTGGGCGATGCACAATGCTATTTCAATTTATAAGTTTAATGTTGTTTTGATATATCAATTTTAGTTTCTTGGTTCCCTGTGCAATAAATAGTAAAATTCAATTTATTTTTTTTATATAACCAGCTCCACGCTATATCCCGCACACAGCAAGGTGTCTACCTTACTTAGAGGGAATCTAGTGTTAGGGCATTTCTGTTGCCCACTTTCCGCTGTTTGGAGTCATTACTTGCTGAGTGGCGGAACTTAACGCCATTTTTTTATATAAAAAATATATTTGTTTATATTACATTATACTTACAGATTCAGATTTAGATCTACTGTCACAAGATTCGGCTTTCGATTCTAGAAGTGGCTCCAGCAGATATGGTAATTAGGTTTACATTTTAATTTAATACATATAAAAAATAAAAAAAAATCATATTTTTTAAAACTTACATGTACTTTATGGCTTGCAAAGAAAACTGGTTTTAATAATATGTATGTCAAATCAAATTAAATCAGCTTCACGCTGTATCCCGCACACAGCAGAGTAGGCAGAGGGAACCTAGTGTTAAGACACTCCGTTTCCCATCCAATTAATAATATTATGATAATTACATTTTCTAATAGGTCAATACAGTTTGTCTAGTTCTCAATCTAGAAGCAACGTAAGCCAAGTTAAATCTGTAGCTAGCGTCATGACGTACCAAAGCTATTTAGACGTGAATAATCTCTTCAAACCGGGCTCGAGATTATTTCAGGTATATGGAGTTTTAGAAACTATTTTAAATTATAAATAATTTAAAAACTAACAGTGGAGAACATGTTTATCACTAAGTATTGGTTGGTTATTTTCTGTTTACGCGAGTAAGAGCGTAAAATCGTATATACATTTGTCATTTACAACATATATACGAATTAATTGAATTGCGGCGTTGAATTACGCCACTCAACACGCAGTGGCTCTAAAATTCGGCGAAAAGTGTGAAACGGAGTTTAACGCTGCCCTGGTATATGCAGAATGCAGCGTGAAAAAAAATATATATAAAGAATGTCTTTACATTCTTTATATATAAAATTCTATTTAACTATTTATTATATAAAATAAAATAATTTATCTTAATTTATATGCACTTTTTCTTTTATACGAATTTTTCTATCTGTCTATGAAAGGAAACCCTACGACATTTTCTGGTCAGACAACGAGCCTAATGACGTCACTCCGTCATCCTTCTCCGAGCTACTTAGAGATATTGTGTACGGAGTATCGTATTCAATACCGCACTCTGTGAACATAGAAATACTCAGACGCGTGCCATTTATACTGCAATGGAGTTAAATTCTTTATTTTTATTTTTTTAATTTCAAATTTAAGTGTAATTTAACATTTTGTATATATTTTTTTAGTTTCACGCTATGTATATGTGTAGGCAGAGAGAACCTGGGAACCTAGTGCTAAGACACTTCGTTCCCACTAAGACACTTGCGTTCCCGTTGAATGGCGGAATTAAACGCTGCACTTTGCCTCGTTCCTATAACGAGGAACTGAAAACATTCAATATTTCATTTTCTCCAGTGGGAACCGAACCCATGACCCTGCGCTACAACTGGCCTCAATTTTATGTTACGTTTTTATAACTATGTATAAATATTTCAAATAAATATTCTTATTTTAAGGGTTTAGGCTACACCACTTGCATTATGGCGGTCGCCAATTATGTGTTGACTTTGTATGAAATAGTCACTCTAAACGATTGTTATATCATATTCTGGTTACAGTCCATATTTGATATATTCTTTTATATCTATCTTTATTTATCTATGCATCAAGTAAGTTTATTGTTTGATTTATATTAGAATTTATTAAAATATATACATTAAAACAAAACCCAAAATAATATTTTAAATGATTTTAAATACCTGTTTTAAGTATCTTAGATTAATCATAAATACCCTTTTGAAAATTTAAATGATTTTAAATAGATTGAAATTTATTTCTTTTTAGTTTTTCAAAACAGATATTTTTTGGTCTACGCTGTATCACAAACATAGCAGGGTAGACAGAGAGAAACTGGGAACCTAGTGTTAAGACACTCCATCTTCCACTTTCCACCGAATTTTGGAGGCATTGCGTGTTGAGTAGTGGATTTTTTTTACTTCGTTACCAAAGCGAGGAAAATGAAAATATTAAACATTCCATTTAGTCGAGTGGGAATCGAGCCCACAGCCTATAGCGTTTACAGTCTGACTTCTAGATGTAATATAGATATTTGCTAAACTTTTACGTGAATAAAATTTATATAAAATTATCGTTTCTCAGGGATTTGTGAACCGACATGGTAATCTCATAATAGAGCCATCTAAATGTCGCGCTAGATATTACAGGCACAAACTGTGGCTGTGGTTGGATTTATTGACGAATTTTCCTTTTGATTTATTCGGTTTTTGTTTTACGTGAGACTTTATTTCCTTGATATTATTTATATAAGTACTATATATATAGAAATTGTTATAAAACATTTTATTAAAAGCATTAAAATAGCTTATTCTTAGCTGAAATATATTATTAAAATATATTTTTCTCTTTTTTGAAGCGTGCATTGCGCACAAAGCTGGGTAAACAGAGGAAATTTAGTGTAGAGACACTCTGTTCTCCATTTTCGGGCGAATTCACGCCGCGCTTTGCCTCGATATCAGAGTGAAGAAATTAAAATATGAAATATTTTATTGGACCTGGACTGGGAATCGAATCCATAACCTGTCGCATTTACAGTCACATTTTGTGCCACGACTGGTCTAATTGAAATATACAATTTTTATAGTTATTTTCAATCCAATTAAGGCTTTATATAGTTTGTTATTGTTTACAGTTTGTTTCTATAACTTTAAATAATCAGCTACTTGGTGATAATAAATCTATTATTATAAGAAAATTTGAAAAAATCATAAAAATTAAATGCACTGATTTTGTATTTCATTTCCAGTATTGAATTATTTCTTTTCCAGAACTCCACCGCTAGCGATGCACTATTTACGAGCAAATAAATTACTCAGACTCAAATATTTAGTGGAGTTCTATCGCAAAACTTCTGCTGAGCTCACTAATAATTTAACAACACTGCAGGTATTTCGAATATATTTTATGCTTTAATTATTCTTTTTTTTATTTTTCAACATTTTATAATTTTTTGAGGCCAGTCGTGGCGCAGTGTTACAAAGTGTGCCTGTAAATCGATTGGTTGTAGGTTCGATCCCCCTCGAGGAGATGAAATATTTATTTACATTTATATTTTCATTTCTTTGCTCTGGTGTAGAGGGGAAAGCGCGGCGTTGAGTTCGCCACTCAACACGAAATGCCTCCACAAATTGCCGGAAAGTGGAGAACAGAGTGTCTTAACACTAAGTTCCCTCTGCCTACCCTGCTGTGTGCGGGTTACAGCGTGAAGCTGAAAAAAAAGCATTTTATTATATCAGTCGTGGCACAAGGGTGCGTAAACGTAAAGGTTGTGAGTTTGGTTCCTATTCGAGGAAATTAATTATTTTCATTTGTTTGGTCACTCTAGTAACGAGGCAAAGATTGGCGTTGAGTTCAACCGCTAAATACTTCAAAATCTTTAAAATTTGGTGGAAAGTGGGTAACAGACGTGCCTTAACATTAGGTTCCCAGGTCACCTTTGCCCACCCAGTAGGGTATGTATGGGATACAGCGTGAAGTTAAAAGTGCTTCGTAAAATAACACATTTCCCAAAACATTTTTGCGAATAAAAACATTGTGGACCAAAATATTTTCACAAATTATCCAGCGACCAACAATCGCTTTAGGCTATTGTGTATTATTGTGGAAGTGAGTGGGTGTAGCTGATGTGAATAAAAAAATTAAATCAGCTTCACTCTGTATCCCACACACAGCAGGGTAGGCAGAGGGAACCTAGTGTTAAGACACTCCGTTCCCCACTTTCTGCCGAAATCTGGACGCGTTGCGTGTGGAGTGGCAGAACTCAACGCCGCGCTTAGCCTCCACACCAGAGCGAAGAAATGGAAATATAAATTTAAGTAAATATTTCATCTTCTCGAGTGGGGATCGAACCCACAACCAATCGATTTACAGTCACACTTCGTGCCGCTGCACCACGACTGGCCTCTAATTATAATTAATACAATATATAAGGTTATAATGAACAACTTACACTACAACAACACAATATGTATGTAAGTAACATAGATATACGACGTCGCTATGAGAAACCGCAAGGTTAATTTGGCTAACCACTGATCCCGCACAAACATTTCAAGCATCTGTTTACGTTATATCAAAATTCTTATACATTAAACACAGTTTTGCATACTTTGTAATGTTTGGTAAATTCTACGGAAAGTGGGGAAACGTGTGTGTTCACACGTGGTTCCCTCTGCCTCCGGTGTGCGGGATACCGCGTGAAGCTGGTTTAATTCATTTTTAATTATCTATAATTAATTTAAATTCAGAGATTATAGGCTATCGTGGCGCAGTGGCTCAGCGTCTGACTGCAAATTTGAAGGCAGTGGGGCAGGGGCACAAAGTGTGACTGTATAACCGACTGTTTTGGGGGTCGATCCCCAGTCAAGGAAATGAAAATATTTATTTACATTTATATTTCTCTGAGTCTCTCTGGTGTTGAGACAAAGCGCGGCGTTGAGTTCCGCCACTCAACACTCCAATGCCTGCAGAACTCGGCGGGAAGTGGGGAACGGAGTGTTTTAACACTAGGTCCGCTCTGGCTGATTTAATTTTTTAATATAAACTATTTAATATAAATATTTTAACTTTTCATATTTTCAGTCGACAATGACGATTTTCATAGTTATTTTAGTGCTCCACACTCTAACGTGCTCGTGGCTGGTGACTCTCATAGCCACGTCGCCCTTCTGCTTTTTGAGGACTGTTAAACTTTATTTACTTGACGAGTGAGTACGTCACTTTATAGGGTTATAAAGTAAAGGGGTGTTAGGAGTACTTTTAACTTATTAAGCTTTCTCCGTACATCATTCGATTGTGCTTTATTTTAATAATAAACCTATATGGCAAAGTGGGAAAATGTCTTGACGCAAACACGATTGTTATGAGTTCGTTTCCCATTATTTTATTTTCATTTTCCTATTGTGACTTTAAATAATAATAAAATCTGATGCTCGTATAGAAATTTATAAAATATATAGTTTTTAATTTTACTTTTTTTAAAACATATACGTTTTAATAAAAAGTTTAATACTAACAAATTAAAGTCTTAAAAGAATCCAATATTACAGCGACACACCCCAACGCGAATGGGACTACACGACCTCGTTCTACGTTATAGTCGCTGAGCTAACATCGACCGGAGGCGATGAGTTCGTTCTGGAGGACCTAGTTCCTATGATAATTTTGGCTATATGCCTCGTTTGTGGTAAGATGCTAGCTGCTACTGTCATAGCCACCGCGATGCAACTGGCATATTCAAACAAATACGCTCTGAATACGTATGAAAAAATCACCAAGGAGCTGATTGATGTTTTGAAAAATCAAGGATTATCAAGTATTTTGGTTTTTTGTATTGTTTTCTATTTTATTTATATTTGTTGTGTTATTTGTAAACTGTTAATACTTTGCCAATTTCCGATATATTCCATTTGTGTCCGGGTAGGCAGAGGGAACCTAGTGTTAAGACACACCGGTCCCGTTCCTTAGTTTCCGTCAAAATCTGAAGTTAGTGCGTATTGAGTGGCGGAACTCAACGCCGTAATTTGCATCGACACCAGAGTGAAGAAATGAAAATATTATATATGTCATTACTTTGGACTGAAAGAGCATTAGAAAGCTCATGCCCAGTTATGGATTTATAACTTATATTATATACCTATGTTTGGAGAAAATTATTTTTTTTATAAAATTTTATCTCTATCTCTATATATAATAAGACAGTAAAAATATTTTGTCTGTACATTTAGTAATTTTGACTGAAATGGATAGAGGGACACTTAAAAAGAATAATAGAAAGCAAAAAGATTTTTTTTGAATTTCTTGTCTGTCTGTCTGTCTGTCTGTCTGTCTGTCTGTCTGTCTGTCTGTCGACATATTGTTGTCCGCATTTTTCTCTGAGACTACTGAACCTGATTTACTTGAAAATTTCACCAATTGCTTTGTTTTAACTTAACTTAGGTTCTAAAGTTTGGTTCATCAAAATCGGTTCATTAAAAAAAAAGTTATCGTCATTTGAATGAACTCAAGGCATTAGCTTGCCTGCGAATATTATACAGCAATCGCGCTGGCTAAAGAATGACGTTCGAAACGTCTGGGTTATATGATTGTTGATAAAAATATATATTTTTGAAGCACTATTATATAATATTTTATACAATAAAGTAAACAAAATTGAATTGTTAGTGGAGATTACCTTTATTAATCATAACAGTTAAGTTTAAGTCGTAATTAATTCAACACAGAGATAAAGAACGATCTTGAAAGAAATATCAAGTAAATACAAAGATTTTTTGGTTGGTTCGT